>JAVJIF010005752.1:0-182500 GCA_038442645.1 Agave tequilana
TTCTCATGTTGTTTCAAACATGTCGGCATAACTTTCTCGACAGAAGATGTTCGTATGGGAGCCGTCAAAACCCATACCTAGAAGGAGCTTGTCGAACAAGCAGAAATAACTGAGAAATCAGCTAAGAAGTTCGAGCCCTCAGTGCCCAAGAACAAATGGGGGGCGGTACAAGGGGCGTGATGCAGCCCAATCTTCCCAATCTAAAAGGAAAGAAAACGATGGCAGTTAAGTTGTTTGAAGAAACTCTACAAAAGCAAAAAAGGAGTGGTGTCAACAACAATCAGGAATTCAAGTTTTCGCCGAGACAGTATTCCTTCAAAGATGAACAGTGGTGATCATCTTCCACCTACTCAATAAGGGTAACAAGCTCAAATTACCCGAAGTCCGTTAACAAGTAAAATGGGGTGTACAAACAACCCCAACTACTGCCTCTTCCCCCATAATGGTGATCATCCCGCTAGCACATGCTTTATCCTCAAGGATAAGATCCAAGCATTAGTGGATGCTAGAGTTCTGACTCTCAACAGAATAAAAAAAAGTCACCGCCAATATGGTAACTCTTAATTTCGGGACCTTCTCGAAAACAACGGTCCAAAACAGATTAACCCCAGTCCCTAAAGCCAGATTGGACGTCGTCAACCCAATGGCGAAAAAGCAGAAAGCCAACGGCCTCGTTCTAATGACGATAAAATCTGGAGGAATCATGTGGGTCAATCCGGATATCATCGAAGATGAGCAATGGAATCCAGCAAACCCAAGCTTAAATGCAAGCCATGTAACATCGCCTCCCTCACAACGGATGTTGACGCTGTGATTATAGCATTTCTCAGTGACTCAGAAGAAGAGACGTTTGCCTAAGCAGCGCATCTTGCTGCCACTCAGCCTTTAGGCACCCGATCTGAAAAATCGTACTTATGATAGTACGATCAGACCCCCGACGAGACACAGCAATCAACAACGTCGGGAACAACTGCACCAGTCCAGGTTGCGGCACCATTCCCGCCGCTGGACAAAGCGAAACAAAAGGAGGTCCGATTTGACAAATCATTGAAGAATGACCCTTCAAAGGGCTCAACGCTCCTTTCTGCTTTGACATATTAGCATAGATTGCCAATATTCAAGCTCGTATCACTCTACATGAGTTACTTTGCCTATTAAAGGAGAAAAGAGAGGCGCTTAGGGATGCACTTACTGACTCAGAGTCCTTTCTGACACAAGTACCGACAATCCCTACTAATGACAATGAGACTTTGTGTCCCCGATGTCATTTGAGGCAGCCACATGTGCCATCCATCACCTTCACTATTGAGGACATACTTTTCAAAAATAATAAGTATGATAGACCTCTGTACTACACTGAGTACATTGTTTCTACCTGTATTGAGAGGATCCAAGTCGATCCGGAGTCTTCTCTTAGCATCACCCCGAAGAGGCTTCTCTACTTCCTGAGTATCTTAGTCAGCAGGTTATCCACCACCACTACAGCCATCTATGGATTTAACGTTAAGAGTAGTCACCTTCTGGGTAAGATTCGTCTCTGATGCCAAATTAGAGACTTGAAATCAGAAGTTACGTGCTACGTCATCGACACTGACACATTTATAATCTCTTACTCGGACGACCGTGGATCCATGCCAACTGGATCGTCCCCTCCACGTTGCACTAGTGCTTCAAATACGTGGGAGATGATGCCGTGGTAAAAGCGGTATTCGCTAAAATACAGTCCTTCAAAGGAGCGGAGAATTACTTCACTGATTCCCCACTCTACCAGGAGAATAACGAGCTAGCGAGGAAATCGTTGCCCATGACATCGACAGTGGCAACGAGGTACACTCAGAATCAGGAGAAGATGTGCCGGCTATCTTTAGTATAGAAACCAATTGTAACATATCTAGATAATTTTGGTTATAATAATCTCGCCAAAATGAGGGCGAGTAAGTCCTTAATGAAAATATTACTTTTGATATTCTTTGTCTCGAGGAGTATTTAAATCTGTCGATATTAGTTCCTTGCACGTACTTTTACCCATCTCGGAAATGACATGCATGCATATAGAGGACAATGAAGGGTTTATCTTCATTGTCCCGCCAACTAAAAGGGACCAGTCGCCAATTATATTCGGCAGAAGTCAAGCTCGGGCCACAACATCTAGGGAATCGGATGATGACTTGGAACCCCCGCAATTTTTTTATTACGCTCGGTCAGCACACCTCATGATGAAGATGGGTTACAACTTGAATCTTGGCGATGCTTTGAATTTCGGTAAAGGGCAGCGCATACCTTTGCAACCCTTCGTACCGGAAGGAAAACGAACCAACTATTACGACTGCATACATAGGAGGTTAGGAGACATCACCCCCTCCTCAGTTAGAATCAGATTCTGACGAGTCCATATTATCGCAATCATCAAACTCGTCCAATTGGGACTCTGATATTAGTGTGGGGTAGTCTTTAAAAAGTGTTTCGCCAACATGGCATCTATCAGTCAGGTAGAGAAAGATGAAGACATTGAGCCATTTGATGCTGATTCGTGGACTTAACAACTAGATCTTCAATGGAAAAAGTGTCTCGAACTGTGTGAAACTCCGGACCGAACATAAGGTGATCCAAATCAACGTGGGTGATCAAGCGCATTCAAAGCTCATCTCTGTAAGCGAAAGCCTTTCGCCAACAGAGAAGCAAGACCTTATATTCTCATATGGGAATATATTGATATTTTTGATTAGAGCTATGAAGACATGTCTGGTCTCGATCCTCGAGTGGCTATGAATCATCTCAACATCAAACCGGACGCTAAGCATGTTAAGCAACAGCAATGACGATTTTAATCCGACATAAAGAAAACAATCAAAATCGAAGTTCATAGCTCATCTAATGCGGTTTTATTTAAGAGGAATAACACTCAGACAGGGTTGATATATTATCCCTGTGTTTAAGAAAAATTGAAGATTAGAATTTGCATTGACTTCCGTGATCTCAATGTAGCCTGTCCTAAGGATGAATTTCCGTTGCCCATCACTGATGTCATGATTGACAGTACATGCGGTTTCGAAAGTATGTCCTTCGTGGATGGTGACTTTTCAGGGTATAATCAAATTAAGACGTACCTAGATATGAGAAGCAGACATCATTCAGAACGCCATTTGGGGTACACTGTTACACATTAATGCCGTTCGGATTGAAGAACGGGGGTGCCACTTACCAACGTGTCATGAGCACAATTTTCCGTGATCATCTACAAAAATAGTGGAATGCTATGTTGATGACATCGCAGTTAAGAGTCGTGGTAGAAGCAATCGTCTCGACGAGCTGAGAACCATGTTCGATATCATGTGGGCTCAACAGCTGAAGATGAACCCAACCAAGTCATTCTTAGAAGTGTCGAATGGCAAGTTCCTTGGATTCGTCACATCCAAAGGAATTCACCTTGACCCTGACAAAGTCAAGACAATTCAGAGCATGCAACCTGTAAAGACCCTCAAGGAGCTCAGAGGTTTACAAGGCAGACTCGCCTACATCCGAAAATTCATTGCAAATCTTTCGGGCCGTTGCCAACCGTTTACGCGGTTAATGAAGAAAGACGTCTCCTTTATATGTGATGAAGTTTGCCAAAAGGCTTTTGAGGATATCAAAGAATACCTCACGAAGCCTTCGATCCTGATAGCTCCCATTTCGGAAAACCATTCTTACTCTATGTATAAGCTATGAACCACTCCTTGGGCACTTTTTTGACACAAAAGGATGATAAAGGCTGCGAACAAGCGATCTATTAACTGAACAGAACTCTGATCGGAGCTGAATCTCGATACAACCCTATTGAGAAAGAGTGTCTAGCCCTTGTCTTCGCTGTCCAGAGGACGCGACATTATTTGGTTGGCCAAACCATTCATGTCATTTTGAGAGTCAATCCCCTGTGTATTTTCATGATGAAAACATGATCCTTGAACTCTAGACTGGCTAATTGGGTCATTCTGTTTCCCAATACGACATGACTTTGTCCCCCAAAAGGTGATCAAAGGTCAAGCTCTCGCAGATTTTCTAGCAGCCCATCCAGTTATGAAAATGTCAAAGCTACATGAAGACATTTCAGATAAGGTTATCGAGGCCAATATGACCTCATGAGACAATGTATGGCAGATATTCTTTGACGGTGCATCAAAAATAGGCCCTACAGGCAAGATCATTGCTGGAGTGAGGGTAGTATTTATCTCACTAGAGAATCATGTTCTTTCTCATACATTCTCACTGACGGAATTCTACTCTAACAATGTAGCTGAGTACAATACTTTGCTCATTGGGCTCTAGCTCGCTCGACAAATGAGGGTACGGTACCTTGAAGCTTATGGTGACTCCAATTGATGATCAATCAAATCAAGAGAGAGTATGAGGTTCAGCATGAAGACCTGATACCTTATCACCATGCCACCATTAAGTTGGCCGACTCATTTGACGACTTCATCATTAGCCATGTGTCTCGTCTTTTGAATAAAAAGACAGATATTTTAGCTGCGCTCATGGCTACATTAGCTTTGCCAACAGACACCACTTATCGTCTTACAATGGCTACTCATCATTTCTTCTATCCGAAGTACGGTTTAAAAGTTAGCCAAATTTAATAACCTCAAAAACTTCGAATCGAGGGACTGGCGATTCCCGATCATCGATTACGTTTTTCATGGCATACTGCTCGATGATCTCAAGGAAGCAACTTCTGTTCGACGAAGATCTACTAGGTTCTACTATGACGTAGTGGTAAAGATGTACTACCGTTCATAAAACAATATACTTCTTCGTTGTCTATCCAATTCGGAAGCACGAGAAGTACTTAAAGAGGCCCACGTTGGCATATGTAGAGCTCATCAATCAGGTCCAAAGCTAAAGGACCGACTACACTGACTCGACTATTATTGGCCAACTATGATCTCTGACGCAGTTGAATATGCAAGAAAGTGCAAGGCCTGTCAAATCCGTGCGGATTTCATATACCAACTGTCACTTCATAGCTGTTTGAAGCATGGGGAATCAATGTTGTAGGACCTATCAGTCCTCCATTCGTAAAAGGTCATCAGTTTATCCTTGCGATAATCGATTAATTCTCAAAATGGGCAGAAGTTATACCACTCGCTGAAGTTAAAACCGCTGATGTGGTCAACTTCATCAAACACTATGTCATCCACTGATTTGGTGTCCCCAGGCAGATCATCCATGACAATGGTCCCCAATTACAAGCCAATCATTCTATCGATTTTGCGATAAGTACCAATTCAGAATGTGTTTCAACTGCTTACAACCCTGCTGCCAACAGGTTAGCAGAAGCGTTCAATAAGATGATCATCAATCCCTCAAAAAGTTCATCTCTTCAAGTAAATAAGATTGGAACGAGAAACTTAGTGAATGTCTTTGGGCCTACGAATGACGATCCAAACTCCCAAAGCAATACGCCTTTCTTTTTAGTTTACGGGTGTGAAGCAGTTATACCTCTAGAGATACAAATGTCGTCACTTCGCATTGCTCTGACAACCAAGATGACAGAAGGAGATAATGACTGATTACATCTCCAAGAGCTGAAAGTATTGGATGAGAAGCAACTACAAGCTCAACAGCACTTTGAGTTGTACCAACCTCGAATCATGAAGGCCTTCAACAAAAAGGTCAATAAGAGAGTCTTTCGAAAAGGAGATTTGGTTTTAACTGTCAGGCGACCTATGATCATGACATAGACTAAGGGCAAATTACAACTTAAGTGGGAAGAACCCTTCACGATAAAGACAGTCTATTCGAACGGAGCATAGCGACTAACAAATCCAAATGGCGACACGCTCATGATGCCGATTAATGGAAATTTTTTGAAGAAATACTATCCCTGATCACGTTAACACCATATTTCTGATTTAAGAAATATTGTACATGGCCATGTTATCATTAAACATCTGGTCATTAAGACGAACTTGTCTAATTGTTTCTTCTCTAAAGAAACTCTTTCCTCAAACGGAATCAATTTCATCTCCACTTCCAGGACACTGGTCGATAAGTGATTGGACTCTGTCATATTCTAAAGTTGAGCATGATTAAACAACGAGTTTAAGCACTCTTCTTCTTAATCATCACTCTCGATCCAAAAGGATGATGATAGTTTAATATGTAATAGTGACATATCTCCAATCATCCCTTCACCACTGTCATTCAGCGAATCATGATTCAGTCTTGCGATGACCCCAGTCGAGTCGAGTTCATTGAAGAAGGTTCGTGACACATCTTAGTAAAACCTTTCCACTATTTTCACATTCATATCTTGATTCGGTGATCAGCTGTAAGCCTGAGCCTTGATCATGATGAATATAAAATGAAGCATTGCAACGAATTTTGACTTAATCGATAAATTTCCCGCAGAGCTTATGTTTCATATCTTGACTTGACGATCAGCCGAGAACAAGAATCCCGATTAGGTGTACTTTATCAGAAATTTCAACTTACTCGATAAATTTCCTATAAAGTTTAATTTTGACTCTTTATCTCCAGCAGATTTAGAGGTTACTAATGGAATATAGAAAGGTCCACTTCAGATGGCACGATCTGGAGCCTTCGGTGAACAAGACTAGAGAAAAATATTGGCTTCTAAACACAATATAAAATCCTCGATAACTCATAATGCTGAGAGAAATAGCATGGCTAACCCAACTCAAATGGTAGTTGATAAAGGCATTAGTGGGACCAAGCCAAATTGAAGGGACGTCGTGTTAGCTGTCACCTTCTTCTGCTCCGAGTGGAGTTTGAGCACATCTGCATCAATCAAAACTTGGAGTACATCTTTAAAGATGCAGCAGCTTTTAGTAAGGTGTTCCACCATCCTATGGTATGGCAGTAATTGGGATCATCCGTCTTCCCCACCGTTTCAAGTGTCGTGCATATGACAGCTTAAGTTTGTTGCTTTTGTGAAGCAACTTAAATAAGGAGACAACATGCTCATTGTTGAAGAAATGTTGCTTATTGGCTCGCATATGTTCTGAAAATTTGTTCACTCTAGCCGGCTTAGGCTTGGCAGAAGACTTAACCTCTGTTGCCACAGTATCTTTTCTTCTCGGTTGAGAAGATGATTCTGAAGCGCGTCATATTGATTTATCCGATCTTTGGTTACTCTCCTTTACTTCTGCCTTGACCTTGGCGATGATCTCCTCCGCTTGTTCGCCTTGTAGCACCAGCTGCTTTCAAGTGCGACACTCGGTCACTCCTATTTGAGTTAGAAGTGTGGTTTGTAGGTTGTGGCAGTAGAGATCTACCGTGTGGACTGCGTCATGCCACTCAAACATCAGAGCGCCATACTCTCAAATCTTTTCACAAATATTTTGATGGACTCTCCTTTCCTCTACTTTGTAGCTAGAAGAGCGGGGATAGACACTTCAGTGTCGTCTTCAAAGAAGCAGGGCAAGAAGAGCTTATTCAGATCAGCCCAGTTCTTGATGGAAGCTGTGGGAAGCTTTATGATCATTCAAAAGCAATCTCTTTGAGGGTGTGGATGAACAAACGTACCAGAATGACGTCGTTTGATACTACATTTCCGGCTTAGGACTTGAAGTAGTATATATGTTGGTTCGAGGAACCTTTGCCATCAAAGGTTTGCAAGGCAGGCGCTTTGAACTTGGAGAACAGGGAACAACATCCCACTCGGCCGGGCCGGGGTACTCCTGCCTCTAGAAGGTCACCTTGGTGTTAAATAGCCTCAAGATAAAGCTCATCATCCGCTTGAGGTGGTGATCCACGTCACTTTCTAAATTCTCCTCTTCTTATGATGAAGAGTCAGGAATCTCAGTATCGCCAGAGTTTTCAGAAGCAGAGTTTACCCTCCTTCTTTTTGCCTTGCAGCTCTAGTCTTCAGACTTTTCGTCTTCTTCTTCGTCCTGTCAAGCAAATGAGCCATCATCTTCTTGAGATCGTTGATGGACTCTTGTTGGGATTAGAGTATATCTTATTGTGCTTGTTGCACCAAGCTTGCTCCTCGAATCTCCTGGACACCTCTTCGGGAGTGTCGACTATGAACGTGAAGGTTGTTGTCCCCGTGTAGGAGTTCGACGACTGGGATTTCACGATGGTTGAATGCTTATCGTTTACTTCAATCCCATTGCCAACGGATTGCAGTCAATTGGGGCGATCGTGCCAGTGCGGATCCGAGTGTGTTGGTAGATCCCTTCAGGCTCGATCAATATATTTTTCAAATCGGAGATCATTCAGCGTCTGACTCCTTAGAATCAACAGCCAGTTGTTTCTCCTTGGATTTGCTTGGTGGAGTACTCGGCCCCACCATGTTCGAAGTTACCTCCGAGTATTCAACATCATAGAATGACTTCTTCTTACGGGATCGTCGTCTCTTGGTTGAGCTCGAGTTTGAAGTCGTTGATTGTCGGCTAAAAACTGAGGGTTTGGTCATCTGAAAGTCACAGTGGCTATCAAAGAAACTGCTGAGATAAGCTGATCGCAGTGGCACTGGGGAGTGATTTGATGGACACTCTGCTTTCTTGTCACTCAGATCCGTTTCAGGAGCATGTGAAGAACTAACCTCGAACCATGGAGTGAGGGTTTCCCAATTAAGCATTGTTTTTGGCCACTTGGGGTTGGACGCCGGCCTCACATTTTTGTGATGAATAAGACTGTAAATGGTACCCGAAAACCCGTAACCTGATTCGATCTTTTATAAATGGGTCAGGTTTGGATCTAAAAATTAGACCCAAAATTCTTATCAGGTTGCATTTAAGTAGGACTATTTCAAACCCAAAACCCGATAACAAACCCGAAAAGAGAGTAAAGGTTAAAATGGTACTTATCATCATGCATTTCACTATATTTAAATTAATGTTAATTATAAAAATGAGAACTTCATCATATTATTATAAAAGTATATAAATTTTCATTTTGCATCTAATAAAATTGAAATACACTTTAAAAAATAACTCTCATTGAAATTTTAATACACCTATTTAAAATTCGAATCCGACCCGAACCCGATAAGAAAGAAGCCCAAGTCCGAACCCAAATTCCTTATCGGGTATGGTTCGGATATGGCACGAATCTGACCCGAACCCGACCCGTTTACACCCCTAGTGATGAAACGTGAAGGTTATAGTTTAGCAGACTCAGCTTCTGAACGCGAGTTTTGCATTTTTGAGTTGAAACACGAATGTCGCATTCTGGCGCGAGCTTCAACTGGACGCGGGTCTCACATTCTGGAAGAGAAATGCGGACCTTGCGATTAGGCACAACCACGGGCTAGAAGCGATTCTCGCATTCTTGCAGTCAAACGCGGACCTCGCGTCTGAGTGCTGAGACGCGCAACTGGTGAACGCGAGTCTCGCGCTCTGCCACAGAAATGCGAGTCTAGGCTTCGCGTTTGGTGCCAATGGCACAGACTTCACTGTAGTAGCTTCTGCTTGCTGATGATGAGCGTGATGTCTCGTCGATAATCAACATTCCAGTTGGTTCGCAGGGCTTGTTGAGAACCCCTGACAACCTAAATTTGCAGAGCCTCGAGAGGAGAGTAACGACGAGATTGATCTCCACCGCTATATTAACGGTGTACCAAAACTCTAGCCTCGCGGGTCTCTTGAGAGACGTTGTCGCATACTGCATGAGCTTCACGGGAGATTTTCATAACAACGTAGGAGTTTGAACTGTCGCTTTATCAGCAAGCGTGCAAGCTGTTCTTTGAGAAGTCTCCAAAGAGACTTGAGAGTAAGTCTCCGAAGAGACCTTGCGGTATTAACCGCGTTGCTTTGGGGCTAATGGAGCTTGAGGAGAGAAGCTGTTTCTCTTGGTCGAACTCCACAATTAGAGATTCACCGTCGATCCCAGAAGCTTGAGGTCCTTGCGCTACGACCTTCTCATTGTAGAGAAAGTGTTCCCTAGCAGAGTCTCCGTCTTCTGTGGGTTTGAAAAAAATCAAAGTTAATTTCTTTGAATGAATGAAAATTACAACGGATTAAATCCGATTATACAAGAGGGGAGAGTATTGAGTTAATCTCCCTTTGTTTAGTGTCAGGCTCTTGATGTTAGTGATGGAGAGTGAATCTTGTTCTCTCTTAACGAACCGATCTGAAAGTTTGTCTCTAGATCTTCTTCTTTCTCTTATTTGAAACACACTGATAAAGTATAAAACTTTAATCAATAGCTAGCAATCTCAAAGAGATTAAAACACTACTTGAACTCAACAAATTTTAGAGTTTCTCTCCCAATAGGATCTCTTCTTATGCTGAAGTCTTGAGGCTTTTCAAAAGCCAAGAGTTTTTAATCAAGCCAAAAGCCAAAGCCCCACCCTCTCCCCTAGCTTTCATAACTATTTATATGGGTTTTCAAGGGGATAACTGCCCCCTTAAATCTCTCAATAATGGGCATTTATGCCCCATTATGTGGAGAGAAAGTGGGTTGCTTGACCCAGTATTTGCTATCTATTATATCAAAAATGCGAGTCTCGCGCTGGACGCGGACCTTGCTCTGATGAAGAATACGGAGCTCACATGCTTGTGTGTTGAGTTGAAACGCGGAGCTCACAAGCTTGTGTGTTGCGTTGAAGACGCGGAGCTACGCAGGTTCACGTGTTGAGTTGAAAACGCGGAGCTCACAGGTTCGCGTGTTGACTTGAAGACGCGGAGCTATGCAGGTTCGCGTGTTGAGTTGAAAACGTGGAGCTACGCAGGCTCGCGTTTTGAGCAGTAGTGCGACTGTCGTGTTTAACACAGAATGCGACCCTCACTTCTGTTGTGAAACTCGCGTTTTGAATTGAAATGCAACTTTCGCGTTAGCTTGAGGCACACGTCAGAGGCTTTGTGTTCAGTAATTTTTAGACAGCCTACAGAACTCTCTCTAAAGTTTTTGAGGCTTTGCCTTCAGTAATTTTTAGACAACCTACAGAGTCTCCTCTAAAGTTTTTAAAACCCTATGGTTGAAAGCATTTTGAAATACTTTGGACTTCATGTTGACTTGGGCCTTCGTGACTGGATTGGCAATCTTTAAAGTGCCCGAACTTGATGTTGTATGGATTCTAGTCTTCATGAGTGTACTTTTGATCTGCTTGAAATCCCAGGAAAGATCATCATAAGTACTTAGAAACTCAGTTTAGAACTTATTGGAGCTCTGATTTGTCTTGTTGGTGTACTGTTGAATTAGTAGAGTTGTTAATTTCTTTTATCGGTGTACTATCGAAATGATTGTAAAAGCAGAAACATACTCTTTGTACTTGAGAGAGAGAGAGAATGTGTCTCTCATTGATGAAGACGCGACTGTCGTGCATTGTGTTCTGAATTGGATACCCTCTGCGCCAAACATTAAAACCCAATGGATCTACCGATGAATACTAAGGAGCATGCCTTGAGATATAAGAAGTATTCACCTCTACTTGAAGGGTACAGTAATGCAAACTGGATTGTAGATTCCGAGGAATCGAAATCAACTAGCGGATTCATCTTTACTCATGGTGGCGCGACCATATCTTAAAAATTCTCCCAACAAACTTGCATAGCCCATTCCACTATGGAAACAAAATTTGTTGCCTTAGATAAGGCTGGAGAAGAAGTAGAGTGGCTTCAACAATATTGGAGGATATATCTTTATGGTCTAAGCCAGTGCCTGCCATATGCATTTACTGCGACAGCCAAGTAACAACTTCTAGGGCACAAAATTTTGTATATAACGATCAGTCTAAACCAGCCATCGAGGACATGATACCGTTAGGCAGTTGCTCTCAAATGATGTTATCTCAATTGATTTTATGGCGTCAAAAGATAACCAGCAGATCCGTTCACTAAAAGTTTGAGTGGAGAACGTATAAACTGCGCATCGAAGGGAATAAGGCTAAAAAAGACTAACCATATCGAGTCAGCTTAATGAAAACCTAGCTTAGCAACTAGCGACCCCGCAGACTAAGTTCAAGAAAAAACTAGTTATGATTGAATTTATGAGTAAGCACTTAGGAGTTTGACTCCAATTCATTCTTATGGTGCACCCAAGTGCTTTTTACAATAGAATTTAGGATAAGTTTAATGTTTTTAATGATGCCTATAGCTTATTATCAAAAAAGTATGGTAGAGTAGACTACTCTTAATAAGACAATCACTATATGAGTGTAGAGCTACCGACTCTTTGGGAATCTTTATGGAGGTTGTGATTCTCTAAACATATCCTCTAAAATCAAGAATGTACAGGGCTGAAATAGACACAACCGAGAACCAAAGTTGATTTTGAAAAGTTACTGTGTGAGCCTTACTGACTTAACTTACACAAACAATCCACAATTCAAGATGTAGATCACTGATTGGCTAATAAGTCCGATAAAACTTTCGCTACGGAAGGTTCAAGACGTGGTTCACCTATTCTGATGCAATTTCTTTCCTAAAGTATCTTTCACTGTAAAGTCAGTCTTATAATGTGTATACTTTCTTAAATCTTCATTCATTGTGAAAATTTGTTGGAAACTTGGAATTAATAGTTTTAAGAGAAATTTGAGCTGAATTTTAGGCGAGACCCGCTGCTCAGAATGCAGGAGATGGTTCGGATGTGTTCTAATTCATTAGCGATGAACATGGTATATTCACGCGTTCAATTTTATTTTGAATGAATGAGATATTCAAGTCAAAATTTGACCTAAAATAAGAACTAAATAGGACCAAAAAAAGTGAAAACTCTTTTTAATCCAACATTGAAAGTGGTATGTGAATGAATGCGTCTGTTCGACGAATGGACATGTCTATTTGATAAATGGATGTGTCTATTCAGAACGGTTGCGTTTGTTCCGACCGAATAGATGTGTTTGTTGGGAATAATCTGTTTAGCTGAACAAAAGTGTCTGTTCGACAAACGAATGTGTCTGTTCGGAACAATTGAACTCGTTCCAACTGAACAGATGCGTCTGTTCAGAATGATTGGGCCCATTCTGATCGAACAATTGTGTCTACTCCAAAAGGCTTACTCTAAATTTCTATATAAAGAGCATAATTTCACTCCAAAAGGAACAACTTAAACAAGTGAGATGAATCCAAAAATCTCAGAATAACAATAACCACAAGAACAAATGAGTTCAAGGAAATTTTATTTAATTTCTTTTAGAATTCTGTCTGAATTCTGATTTTTTGCCCGTGTCCCTTTTCTACTTTTGTTCATTGAATAAGTGAAAAGTACGGGTCAACTTTAGTTTGATTGTACGTGATTTCGTAAAGTGCTGTGCAGAACACGTGAAAGAGTGTTGTATTTTAGGAGACCAGCGTCTATTATCTCGTATGCATCGTTGCAGGGAACATAATTGTCTTAAGTAGATTTGCTTTGCGCGAACTTTACTCTAAATCTGGTTTTATTTTTGTCACATACTCCGTTTATACTAACATTCAGTGTTGCAGGAATTATTGAATTCCAATATAATTTTTATCTATTTGAACTAACGTTCTTATTGTAGGGATTATGCTAAATAAAGTATTCATACTGGAATATTTATTTTAATAAATATTGCTAATAAATTATCATTGAATTATTTATCTTGCTGGTTATTACTAGTACGAGACTGACTAAATGCCAGCCTGATTGGCGTCTAGGAAAGAGATTTGAAAGGTGATTATGTAATTAACGAATGTTCATTGAACGAAAAATTTCTCACCTGATTTTCACTGACTGGCCGATTGGACCGGTTGATCTTGACATTGAATTGGATTGTCAAGAACTAACAAAAAATACCATGGACTTTCAAAATTTCAAATTACTCACGAATTTTTTTCTCAAATTATCAAGAAAATACCATTCGTCAGCCTAATGGTAAGTTGACAGTCACGCATAAATAACGTGACAATTTAATGACGAAAATACTCTTTAATTTCTCTCAAAATCCACTATCAAAATTATAACAAAAGGCTCTCCCTCCCATCCCTCTCTCAATCTGTCTCCCCGTCACTCTCTCTCTCTCTCTCTCTCTCTCTCATCCCACTGTCAAAATTACAAAAAAAAGAGTTCTACTTTGCTATGCTCTCTCTTCTCACTTACTCTCTTGTTGGTCTCTTCCCTCTCTTCTTCCAGCTCTCTTTCTCTATTTTTTATTTATTTTGTGTGTTGCATTAAATGAGAGCAAAATTATTTTTCTTCTTCTTATTAGTCGTTTTATAGTTTGTGGAAGTTTCTTGTTCATGGTAGTGTTTTGTAATTTTAGAAGTTCAAAGTATTTTTTTAAAAATAGCTAAAAGTTCATAGTATTTTAGTGAAATCTAGCCTCGATTTGCTGCTACTTTCTTTATAAAGGATGAATAAATATATGCAATTTTCTTTTTCTTGGAGGAAGCATTAAATAAATGTTTAATGTATTAAATTTGAAGACACCGTAAATCCTTTTTCACGGGAAAGTAAAAGTTCAAGAATTATTACAACATTGATATTATAATTTTCCGGGGCATTGGTTATAATTATTATTATTCTCCAACCTTGACGGGTTGATCGGATTTTTAAAACTGAAGTTTCCCACTGAACTCCAACGAAGTTTCAAACAGGCGTAGGGGGTATTTAATAATTTTGATGGACATTTTAAATGTTTGCTTGCTGCGTGGAGAAATCACCCGAGATTCAAAAAGCAACTAAATTCTTTAGATTTTAGTTTTTTCATTAAAAATTTAAAAGTTACCTAAAAATTCTCTTTTCCACTTTCATGCTTATTTAAAAATCTTTTTTTTTTCTTTTTTTTTTCCCTGAATAAAAAACGAAGTGATTCAAAGTGGCACGTGCCGCATAGGATCCACCAAAGTCCTTTGACCTTTCTGATTCCTTCTTCAAAGCAAAACATACACATTGATTCAAACAGAGGTCGTTCAAATTTCTTATGAGCAAACAAATGATCCTTTATTGGATTCAAAATCTGAAATTACATGAATGAATTTGATGAATCCCGCCCATTTATACCTCGGGTCCATTTGCTACGTGGACTGCAATTTTCCCACCTATCAGGAGTATAATTCCTAGCATTAAATTCTTAAGAATATTGTAGTATCATGTTTGGTGTAATTAAGATATTACAATAAACAAACTAATATTGTCTTTGGTACATTAAAATATTTTTTAGAAATATGATATTATTGAATATATTTTTCCAAACTGACCTTGCAGTGAGAGATTAGTAATAGTAAGTAAGTGATAAAAGTAATGGCAGTAGTTGACGATGGGGTGACGGTGGTGGTGTTCGGCGACGGGCGGTCGGTGGTGGCGGGCGACGACAGTGGTTGACGAATGGAGTGGCGGCAGGCGGTTGGCGGTGGCAGGCGCGACAGTGGTTGATGATTGGAGTGGTGGGAGGCGGTCGGCGGTGGTAGTTGGCAACGATACCCGGTGATTTGGTTGTTGTTGTTGGTGGTGGTGGTGGTTGGAGATTGACGACAGTGGTCGACGATTGGGGTGGTGATGCAGTAGTTGGCAACAATTGTCGGCAATTTAGGGTAGCGGTGATGGTGGTAACGGTGGTGGTTGGCAATTGGCTATGACGGTTGCGGTCGGTAGTGGTGGTTGGAGATTGCGGCGGCGGCGGTAGCAGTTGGCAGTCAATGATCACCTAATGCGACAGCGACAACGGTGGTAGGCGGTTGATGGTGGTGATTGACGATTGGGGTGGTGATGGTGATGGTCGGCAATCAGCCGTTTATGATGGCGGCAAGTAGTGGTGGTCAGCAATTAGAGTAGCGATGACCGGCAATCAACGGTCACCGGATGCGGTGCTGGCAGCAGTCGGTGAAAGTGGGCAGTGGTGGTAGCGGTGTCGACAATGATGCCATATTGGTACAAGACAATAAATGAATGAAAGATGAGAAGAATAAATAGGGTTATTTTGAGAAATAAATTATTTTATGAATGCCACTCAGTTGGGAATATAGAATGCCCATATTTCACGGTGGGAATTATATTCCCACGAAACAAGGAATTTCATCCCCATGGGAATCCAATATTTTTGGAAATGATGAGTAAGTTCATGTCAAATACAAGAATTTTGCTTGTGAATTTAGAATTCTCGAATAAATTCTTGTATACCAAACACATCCTTAGTTCCATATCTCCCAGAAACTTGTTACTCTCTTGTTGAATTGAGTGATTTTAGATGCAACTCAACTCGGCTGACACCCAAAGCTATTTGCCTGCTTTAGGTCATATTTGTTTGTCGTGGAAGTTGGTGAATTCTTTTTTTCCTCTGAAACTGTGGTACTTGTACTCCTTTTTTTTCTTTATATTGTAGTTTGTTGTGAAAGCTGAGAGAAAAAACTCCTCTATCTCAATTTTAGCCAAACATCCAGGCTCAAAGTTCTTAAAAAATGCCTAAAATCTGACACGCAGAGATCCTCAACCTTTCCTCACCTCTCTTTTAGCGGCCTAACATGCCCTCAGCGGATTGGGCCTTGGTGATCAGCGCCTAGCCCACATTCGACAAAGTCTGGGCTGGATTATTTGTTACTTTCCTTCCGACCCGCTTTCAAAGTCAACCCAAATGAACAAGGCCCATTGGCAGGCCATTAACTGCTTGTAAAACCGAGAAGCGACAAAAAAATTTCCTCCTCCCCAAAAAACGTGCGCCAAAGATCGCCGAGATTCCTCTTCCCCCGCTCGCCGCCCGGAATTTCGTGGGTCCCGCACCTCCATTGGCGCCAAATTTCAAAATCGAAATCTTCCGAGAGAAGCTACAAAAGATGCCCAAAACCCGAACTTCCCGCTCACCAAAACGCCCCCAAAATCCCTAGTTTTCGCAGATGTACGTCGTGAAGAGAGACGGGAGGCACGAGCCCGTCCACTTCGACAAGATTACGGCGAGGCTGAAGAAACTGAGCTATGGATTGAGTCACGAGCACTGCGATCCGGTGCTCGTCGCCCAAAAGGTCTGCGCTGGGGTCTACAAGGGCGTTACCACGAGCCTGCTCGACGAGCTCGCTGCCGAGACCGCGGCCGCCATGACTGCGAACCATCCGGACTATGCTTCGGTAATTTCTTCGCTGCCCTTGTTGAGATTTGGTGATCGGTCAATTGAATTCTTATTGTGCGCAATTTGCGTCTTGATAGCTTGCGGCGAGGATTGCGGTCTCCAATCTGCACAAGAACACTAAGAAGTCGTTTCTCAGAAACGTAATAGTAATCATCCCTTTTATTTTTAGCTTTGTTTAAGGTTTTTTAAAAGTAATTGTAAATAATTAGTTTTTATATCGTGGTTTCAGATTAAGGTCATGTATAATCATTTCAATGAGAGATCGGGGCTGGAGGCACCTCTGATTGCTGATGATGTTTATGAGATAATCATGAAGGTGATCTTTCTGACATACTCAAATTATAGATTTTTATTTGATTTTGACCTTATAATCTTCTAGTGACAACAGTTGTTTCAATTGAGGTTCCTAGAAGTGGTTGGTGATTGATGTGGTTATTTTTTATTTTCTGGTTATGATTCTCCAATTTAGGGCTAGGCAGCTAATGTGTGTATATCTCTTGCAATTGAATTCGATGAATCAATTTGTGTCAGTATTACATATTATTGGCTATTCTGATTAGTTTTAGAGGGCAGCAATTTGGACTTTGCATATCTAGTTCATCTTATATTGTGCTAATAGGAGTGAATTATGTGCATTTAAGACATATAAGATAATTAAGCCTATGGACCTTTCTCCAAAAAATAAGACATATAAGATAATTGAAATGATCTGTAATTCTATTGATGTGAAACGGGTGCGTGTGTGTCATGTAGGAAATCAGTGATATGATCAAACTCACAGCGTTTCACCAAATACAACGATCTTCAGCAGGAAAGTAACTCAAAACTAACAATGTCAAACAAATGGATGTTACAAAGTAGTGCATGCTAGTTTTGAACATTTCTAATCTCGGTAAGATCTAATTACAATAGTTATATCATGCATGACACATGGTTCAAAGTCTCGGTCTCGGTCGTCGACTCGGCCGGCCCGAGACGGATCGGTCTCGGCGACTCGGATCGGACTCGGCCGATACGCGCAAAACGCTACATAGAACGTCAAAAAAATTATGAAAAATTCATGACAAATCATAAAAAATTGTAGATATCAAAATTCATGTATAAAAATTAAACTGAGGGAGAGAGAGAGGAACAGAGAGAGAGGGAGAGAGACTGAGACAGAGGGGAGAGAGGGAGACAGTCACACAGAGGAGAGAGAGACTGAGAGAGAGGGAGAGAGGGACAGAGAGAGAGACTGAGAGAGAGGGAGAGAGAGGGACGGAGAGAGAGACAGAGAGGGATAAGGGGAGAGAGAGACTGAGAGGGAGAGAGAGACGGAGATAGAGAGAGAGAGGGACAGAGAGAGAGGGACAGGGAGAGAGAGAGACTGAGAGGGAGAGGGAGAGAGTCCGATAGAGAGATACAGATGGAGAGAGAGATACAGAGGGAGAGAGAGAGGGCCAACAGCATGGTTCAAAGACTCGGCCGAGTCGGAGACGATTCGGCCGAGTCGTATCCGTCTCGGCCCACTCCGAGACGAGTCCGAGTCACGAGTCGGTCGACTCAACTCAAAGGAGACTGACTAGGCCGAGAATTGGAATTGACTCGGTCGATTTGGCATTATGATGATAATTTTGTGCCTCATCGCAATTCAATGTGGAAATAACTACATTAGCATGTTTTATGAATGTAATTTGTTCAATTTACTATATTGTGCATGTATTTTGATATGCTTCTACCGACGACGCGTGTATTTATACTTTCGCTTTATGTTTAGTGTGCTAGGTGATATATTTTGGACATGTGATACATGAATATGGATGTCTACATTTTTTTAAGATTTATCGTGATTTTTCAGAATTTTTTTAGCTTTCTATGTAGCGTTTTGTGCATATCGCCCGATACTGATCCGAGTCACCGAGACCGATCCGTCTCAGTGCCCGTCGAGTCGGCGGCCGAGACCGCGACTGTGAACCATGCCCAACAGAGAGACAGAGACAGAGAGAGAGACAGAGAGAGACGGGGAGAGAGAGAGACTGAGAGGGAGAGAGTCCGACGGGGAGAGAGGACGGAGAGAGAGAGAGAGGGACAGGGAGAGAGGGACAGGGAGAGAGAGAGACTGAGAGGGAGAGGGAGAGAGTCCGATAGAGATACAGAGGGAGAGAGAGATACAGAGGGGGAGAGAGAGTCCAACAGAGAGAGAGAGACAGAGAGAGACGAGAGAGACGGAGAGAGAGAAAGACTGAGAGGAGAGAGTCCGACGGGGAGAGAGAGACGGAGAGAGGAGAAGAGACAGTCGCTGCGGGAGAGAGAAACGGAGAAAGAGAGGGAGAGAGAGAGGCACAGAGAGAGGGAGAGGGGGAGAGAGAGACTGAGAGGGGGAGAGGGAGAAATACCTACAGACGGCGATGACGACGGCTGCCGGCGACGCGGGGGGATGGCGAAGGCGACGCGGGGGGATGGAGGGCGACGCGGGGGGGGAGAGATCAGAGATCTGATCTCTCTCTCCCTCAGCGCCTTTAAAGGCGCTTCGTCACGGGCGCCGAGTTGACCGAGTCGGGTCCGAGTCAGACTCGAGTCGGGTCGACTCGGCGATTTTCGAACGACTCGGGCCTCCGATACGACTCGGAGGGGGCTGAGTCGGATATGACTCGGAGGGGCTGAGTCGGATACGACTCGGCCGAGTCGTATCCGACTCGGCCGATATTTCGAACACTGGCATGACAAGTTCTATTATTAATACAAATGATAGGCAATCAAAGGAATTGCAGAGTCACACATCTCACCATATAGTGGATAGCATGGAATAAAGATAATACTTTAGAGATGATTTAACTGATGCGTATTCAACTATTAATAGATTGCTTTGAAATAAACTTACAGACAAAGAACTCGCCGTCATACTCTAGGAGAAGTGAGTTTGGTTCGATCTTAGACATGGATCATCAAGTCAAAAGACTGAGATGAACGCTGCTGAAGCTGTTCCTGCTGCTTCTATTACTGCTTTATCTACTGCCGCTGTCGCTTTGCTGTTGCTGCTGTCTGTTTGCTGCTGTTGCTAGCTGACTGTTGCTGTTGCTGTTGCTGCTGGCTTGTTGCTGCTGCTGCTGGCCTACTGCTGGCCTGCTGCAACTGCTTCTGCTGGGTTGCTGCGGCTGCTGCGCCGTTGGTACTGCTTCCACTGCTGCTCCTGCTGGTTCTGGTACTGTTTCTGTTGCTGTTGTTCTTACTTACTGCTGCTGCTACTGCAGCTGCTGTTCTGCTGCCGCTGCTATTGTTCTGTTGCTATGTTGGAGGAACAATTATAAAGACATAGAAGACTAGAGAGAGGGAGAAAATGCTGTGAAAAGGAAGAGGGAAGTGGGACTTACAAGTATACAGAGGGAGTAAGGGAGAGGTGAGGGGAAGAAGAAGACATAGATAAAATCAGGCAAAGGAGAGTAGTTTCAGATTTCTTCATTGCATCCTCAAACAAGTTACAACTGAGAGTATATATTACAAACCACACAACTGAATAACTTCCCACTACAAAATCTAATAACTACACACTACTACCACTCACACACAACTAAAATACATGCAAATACAAAAGAAAATACAAGTAAATACAGTAAGAAATACACTGAAGTACAAATAAAGTTAAGGCTTAAATATTCTCATCAATTCTCCCCAGATGGGAGAGAACTCGACTCCGTCGAGTCAACTGCAGAGTTGCTCTCTTGCTGCTGTAAGTTTGTTTCCTACATCTCAGATTGCTAGTCAAGCTGTATCATATATTCATCATCTAAAACATTATCAATTTTCTCTACTGTATAGGATGAATATCTGGAAGTGGGGAAGTAAAGGACTCTCAAAATTGGCTCAGGATAAGGCTCATCAACCAGTGGGCTGTTTATGGATAATCAAGACATTGTAAACCACTTAGTCTTCAATATTGAAAATAGAACTGATGTCAAATTTATAACATAAGTATTGTAATTTAAATTTTTTTAAGATTTTGAAAAGTCCAGCATTACTGGCATGCAAATCTTTCACAGTTTCCTGGGGAAACCATTTCAGACGAATCTGAATCATCACAAAATTGTCAACACTAAAAGTTTTAAATTCCTTTACTGATGTCAATCATAGCCTCTAGTTAGTGTTGCTTGTTCAAATATATCACTGATTCTCATGTGTAAAACTTGCATGTGTGACAAAATATGATGCAAAGTCAGATGTTTAGGCGTAAAATGCAGACTCAAAAACTCTATAATGAAGTGCAGTAGAGAATTTTAACTTAGTGCCTATTATTGCTAAAGAGTCTTCCAAAAAATAGCTAGGGAACTTTGACTTTCTATTGGATATTAAATTTTAGGCACTTGGTTCAGTAGTCACAATATACACGACCTCGATCAAAAGGGATTATCAGGCGAATCATCTTAATTGTGTGTGGCAATTTACCTGTTATTTTAACGACGTCAAGTGAGATCCTAACAGGTAAAGTCTGAAGGAAAGCACCTCTAGGTTTAACCGTAATAGTAGAAAAGTTTATGATACGTAGAACATTAGTTTCTTCCATAACGTACCCTTCAAGTCTGTGGATATAGATTGACCATAGATTGTAAAATTCTTGATCTGTTCTACATTCTTTTGTCACTATATAGTTCCAAAACTTGTCCTTATAAACAGGGATGTTTATTGGGATAAAGAATTGTGGTTTGCCCTCTAGTGACAACTCATCAACCTGCTTTTCAAGTTCAGTTTTCTCAGCAGGATTCAACTTAGGGTGTGGCAAGTCGGAAAGGCTAGCCTCTAGTAGTAAGTCAACATGTTGGATATCACGTGTCAGTGGTAGCTTGTGCAGGAAGTCTTCAGACAAGACATCATCAAACTCCGTAGTCACAGGGGTGACTTCGAGGAGAGACAGAATACTATTTTCAGGAAAGACATCAGTAAACTTTGTAGTCACTGGGATCACCTCGAGAGGGCTCGAAGTACTGGATACCTCAATATTACCACCCATATTCTCTTTGTCAGAGTTGAAGTCTTGTGGTTCTTTCACTTGATAAATGAATTCTTCAGAGTCAGACTCTGATTCTTTTATAGACAATTTATCAATAGCAATTTTGATTGGGCTCGGTGTCGGCAGTATAGGAGGAAAGGGTTGACGATCAGAGTAAACAATATTAGGGGTTGACAGTAAAGGAGGAAGGGGTTGACGATCAGAATAGACAACGACAGTAGGGGTCGGCAATAAAGGAGGAAGGGACTCTGGATTTGTAACAGATGATTCCTTAATTTTAGTTACTATGACTGGCTTTGGATAATTGACCACAACATGCTCATGACCCTGATCCTTGTTACTCTCGATTGCAGGATGATAAGAGGTGGACTTCATTACCTGATCCAATCTAGTTATGCAATTCAAAATTTCATTTAACTTTTGGAGGATTTTGGAGTTGGTGTCCATGTTGATGGTTTGGGATTCACTAACCATTTTTTTATTTTATGTTCTTAACTTAATGTAAGGTGTTCCTGCCTAAACCTTGTGCTCTGATACCAAACTGATATGAAACGGGTGCGTGTGTCATGTAGGAAATCAGTGATATGATCAAACTCACAACGTTTCACCAAATACAACGATCTTCGGCAGGAAAGTAACTCAAAACTAACAATGTCAAACAAATGGATGTTACAAAGTAGTGCATGCTAGTTTTGAACATTTCTAATCTCAGTAAGATCTAATTACAATAGTTATATCATGCATGACAAGTTCTATTATCAATACAAATGATAGGCGATCAAAGGAATTGCAGAGTCACACATCTCATCATATAGTGGATAGTATGGAATAAAGATAATACTTTAGAGATGATTTAACTGATGCGTATTCAACTATTAATAGATTGCTTTGAAATAAACTTACAGACAAAGAACTCGCCGTCATACTTTAGGAGAAGTGAGTTTGGTTCGATCTTAGACATGGATCATCAAGTCAAAAGACTGAGATGAGCGCTGCTGAAGCTATTCCTGTTGCTTCTATTACTGCTTTATCTACTGCCGCTGTCGCTTTGCTGTTGCTGTTGTCTGTTTGCTGCTGCTCAGTGTTCTAAATAGCGGCCACAACTGCTACATCGGCCGGCAAAATTTATCGGAGATGGGGATATATCGAGGATATTTTCAAAAATCGGATGTCAAAATCGGACTGTAAATATATATATCTTCTTGTCTTAAATCACATCTCAATAAGACAATATATGCATAAATTATATATCTACATAAATATCATACTTATATGTTTAAGATATACTTAACTCGATAATTTGCATTAAGCCTATGAATTCATAATCACTATCCAAGTGTAAGATCTTCAAAAATGTCACATTGCCACATCACTCGAATTTCTCAAATACCTAACCTAGAAATTGGGTGTAAAACGCTATATCGGGTCCAAAATCGCCGAAATTGCAGCCGATATATCGGGTCTATGCCTATTTATCGGCGATTTAGCATGAAAAACGCTATATCGGTTTGGATGTGCCAAATCATTGCGGCTAGGTATCGTAAACGCAATATCGGCGCAATGTCGGGGTTATATCGGGGATATTTAGAACACTGCTGTTGCTGCTGTTGCTGCTGCCTGTTGCTGTTGCTGCTGGGCTGCTGCTGCTGCAGCTGCTTCTGCTGGGCTGCTGCTGCGGCTGCTGCGCCGTTGGTACTACTTCCACTGCTGCTCCTGCTGGTTCTGCTACGTTTCTGTTGCTGTTGTTCTTACTGCTGCTGCTACTGCAGCTGCTGTTCTGCTGCCGTTGCTATTGTTCTGTTGGTACTGCTATGTTGGAGGAACAATTATAAAGACATAGAAGACTAGAGAGAGGGAGAAAATGCTGTGAAAAGGAAGAGGGAAGTGGGACTTGCAGGTATACAGAGGGAGTAAGGGAGAGGTGAGGGGAAGAAGAAGACATAGATAAAATCAGGCAAAGGAGAGTAGTTTCAGATTTCTTCATTGCATCCTCAAACAAGTTACAACTGAGAGTATATATTACAAACCACACAACTGAATAACTTCCCACTACAAAATCTAATAACTACCCACTACCACCACCACAAACAACTAAAATACATGCAAATACAAAAGAAAATACAAGTAAATACAGTAAGAAATACACTGAAGTACAAATAAAAGTTAAGGCTCAGATATTCTCATCATCTGTACATTTGATTTGTTGTTGTTACAAATAGATAAATTGCTATATATATGTTATGATTCTCCAATTTAGAGAAATATAGCTGATTTTGTTATATACCTTGTCATTGAATTTGATGCATCAATCTATATTACCATTACTTGTTACTGACTGTTTTTGTTAATTTAAAGGGCAAAACTTTGGATTTCATGCATCCAATTCATCTTATGTTGTCCTAATAGCAGTGACTTATGTGCATTTGGGACACATCAAATAATAGAAACGATCTGTAATTTCTGTTCCCTTTATTTTGTTGTTATAATTGGATTAATTATTGTATACAAGATTTTAACATCAGTCAACTTTATTCACTACAGAATGCAGGCTGTTTGGACGGTGAGATAATTTATGATAGGGACTTTGATTATGATTACTTTGGTTTCAAAACTCTTGAGAGATCCTACCTCTTAAAAGTTTCTGGAAAGGTAGTTGAAAGGCCTCAACACATGCTAATGAGAGTTGCTGTTGGGATTCACAAGGATGATATTGATTCTGTTGTGAGAACATACCATCTAATGTCCCAGCGATGGTTTACACATGCTTCCCCTACTTTATTTAATGCTGGCACTCCTCGGCCTCAGGTGATCTTTTTTTTTCTCCTTCTTTATTTTAAAGTTCTGTTTATGAATCAAAGCTAGGTTGGATTTTATCTTCTAATGCTGTGGAATTGTATGTTACCAGTTAAGCAGCTGCTTCCTTATTTGCATGAAAGATGATAGCATTGAGGGTATATATGAAACTCTCAAGGAATGTGCAGTTATAAGCAAGTCTGCTGGAGGAATTGGTGTTTCTGTTCATAATATTCGTGCAACAGGCAGTTATATCCGAGGGACAAATGGAACATCCAATGGTATTGTTCCAATGTTAAGGGTGTTTAATGACACTGCTCGTTATGTTGATCAAGGAGGAGGCAAGAGGAAGGGTAATTTAGACACTGCCAACTCATTTCTTGACTCTGATATAGTTTATTCCTTGTAGCTTAGTTGAAAATCTGTTTCCTCTGTTCCATTTAGGTGCATTTGCTGTGTACTTGGAGCCTTGGCATGCAGATATTTATGAGTTTCTGGACCTTAGGAAAAACCATGGAAAGGTAAACTAAACAACATTCTGAAATCTGCTGTGTGACACGTGCTTAGAGTTCAGATCATTTAGTCCTGGATGAAATTATCTGGTTCTAATTCTGTAGAAGAACCTAACGACTTAATTATCATACTTGCTTATAATGCAAATGTAAATTAAACACGAGGTTTGAAAATATTTCATGTCCTTTTGCCAAAATCTAGCAGAATTTGTGCTTGGTTTGGAAGTGAGCATTAGCTCAAACCAGCCAAACAGCCATGTTTTAAGTTTGTATTCCTGTCAAAATCTTGGAATTGTAACAAAAGTAGGTTGTTCCCTCGTACACTTGGAGTTTGCATATATTAAACTATGTTTCTTTATGCAAAGTGTTCCACAGTTGGAACTCTTGTTTCCCTCTTATTTTACTGCATGCTATTTCAATCCTGGGTATTGTGTGCTTTTATAAGGTTGCCCCTTTTGAAAAATCCATCCCTGCGATAATACTAATTTCTGGTTATCATCTTGTAGGAGGAGCACAGGGCACGTGATCTTTTTATGCCCTATGGATTCCTGATCTCTTTATGGAAAGGGTCCAAAGTAATGGGCAGTGGTCATTGTTTTGCCCTAATGAAGCTCCAGGTTTAGCTGATTGCTGGGGTGAGGAGTTCAAAAACTTGTACACAAAATATGAGAGAGAGGTAAACCTTTTCTCCAATTTCAATGTGTAGATTTGATTTCAACTTGTAGTAAATTTTTTTTCCCTGTTTTGATCTTTAGGGAAAGGCCAAGAAGGTTGTTCAAGCACAAAACCTCTGGTTTGAAGTTCTGAAATCTCAAATAGAAACTGGGACGCCTTATATGCTATATAAGGTATGATGAAAATGTTCAGCGTGCCTCTCATAATCTGTTTTATGCTAATGTTTTTCAGCTTTTTACTAAAAACATTATTTTCTATCTGTAGGATACCTGCAACAGGAAAAGTAATCAACAAAATCTTGGGACCATAAAGTCTTCAAACTTATGCACTGAAATAATAGAGTTTACAAGCCCGACTGAAACTGCTGTATGCAATTTAGCTTCCATTGCTTTACCACGATTTGTTAGGGAGAAGGTATGGACTGTTGATCCTTGTAGTTTTTGGAGTAAAATATCCTTGCATAACTTTCCAGAGCAATGGTGGATAAGTTTTGCTCTCATTTTCTATTTTCAGGACATTCCTATTGAATCACACCCATCTAAGTTGGTTGGAAGCATTGGATCAAAGAACAGATACTTTGATTTTGACAAGCTTGCTGAGGTTTGCTTTTTTCTTTACAATATTCCATTAGTGATATTTTTTTAATGCTGGGTACATTGTTGATTCTATGGTATATTGTTTATCTCAACAGATTGCGGCAATAGTTACTGCAAACCTCAACAAAATCATTGATGTTAATTATTACCCTGTGGAAACTGCAAGGAGATCAAACCTAAGGCATAGGCCAATTGGCATTGGTGTACAGGGTTTGGCAGACACCTTCATCTTGCTTGGCATGCCTTTTGATTCAGAAGAGGTAGTTGCGGGCTTTTAAGTGGTTCCTTTTAGTGTGATTGGATCAGTGTCTAAGTGTCATTGATTTTTTATTTTTTATTTTTTACGCAGGCTCAAAAGCTGAACAAGGAAATATTTGAGACTATATATTATCATGCTTTGAGAGCTTCTTCAGAAATTGCTGTAAAAGAAGGCACATATGAAACATACCAAGGAAGTCCTGTCAGTAAGGTCTGTGTTGGCTGTTGGCTACTATTCTGGAAAAATCTAGTGTATTTGCTTTGGTTAAGGACTTAATTGCATGATAAAGTTTTAATAGTATATGCTAATTAGTTTTCAGAGCATTTTCTTTGAAATATGCTCCTGTTTTACATATACGCATGGCATGCTAATGGATATGTACCTTTGTTAGAATTGAACTCTTTTGCATGTTATGTGAGCCTTAACAAAAAAAATCAGCATGTAGTACTCGGTGAAGAGCATAAGATTGCTTCATATATTGTCAATATGTAACTTAAAATTCAGCATGTTGAGATTTATTCCTATATTTTTACTCACCATATTCATATGCAGGGAATTCTTCAACCTGACATGTGGAATGTTACCCCATCTAGCCGTTGGAATTGGCCTGCACTAAGGGAATTGATATCTAGGAATGGGGTTAGAAACTCGCTTCTGATTGCTCCAATGCCTACTGCTTCAACTAGTCAAATTCTTGGAAACAATGAGTGTTTTGAGCCGTACACATCTAACATTTACAGCCGCAGAGTTTTGAGGTACACTTTTGTTAGCATTTAATGATATCGCCCAGCATTTCAAATGCATGACAAATTCTTAATGGATCATATTACTTTCATCTTGCAGTGGAGAGTTTGTAGTTGTGAACAAGCATCTCCTGCATGATTTGACTGAAATGGGACTCTGGTCTCCTGTCCTTAAAAACAAGATTGTTTATGAAAATGGATCGGTTGTCAAAGTTCCAGAGGTTCCAGATAATCTCAAAGCAATTTACAAGTAAGAGCTGAATAGAAAATTTGTTTTTCTTCAGTGATGTCTAGATCTTTTTCTTATGCATTAACCTTGGTGATGTAAGAACTGTGTGGGAGATCAAGCAAAGGACTGTAGTTGACATGGCTGTTGATCGCGGATGCTATATAGATCAGAGCCAGAGCCTAAATATCCACATGGACCAACCCAATTTTGGGAAGCTGACTTCACTTCACTTCTATGCTTGGTCTAAGGTATGGCATAATTTTCCTTTTAACTACTTTAATTTTTTTCTCTAAAAAAATGTTTTCTTTAATTTTCTTTTTTTCTTTTATTTTGTGAGACCCCTTCCTGTAATTTGACATCTGTTTGCTGCCACTTGGACTCAGCCTGGTCTTTCAACAAGGCTCTCAACTAACTCCCTTATGCCCTGTAGCAGCCTTTTAGTAAAAAAGATTCATGCACTTTGGCTAGACCATTCTATATTTTTTGTTAATGATCTTATATCTTTTTTCAACTATATTAATACTTGTAACTTTTCATGAAGGGTCTCAAAACTGGATTGTATTATCTGCGATCACGTGCCGCAGCTGATGCAATCAAGTTCACAGTGGATACTTCCATGCTCAAGGTAGAGCCTGCATCTCTTTCTTCCTCAACAAGCTTTCATATGGCAATTTTTTGGTCTTCAGACACATAACTAGTAGTAATCAAAATATGTTTGTGGAGAATATGCAGGAGGATAAGCCAGTGGAGGATAATTTGGAATCTAAAATGGCACAACTTGCTTGTTCATTGGAAAACCGAGAAGAGTGCATGGCTTGTGGAAGTTAAGGTCGTTAATGTTAAGACTTCTGGAAAGATGATTGTGTGGCTATGATGGCTTTGAGCTTTTAGAAACCTTCCTAAACCATAGAGTAACATTCGCCTCTCATCTGATTGTTCCTTGAAAGAAGTGGTGAAGGTTTTATTAGTGTAGTCGGTATATATTTCTCCAGCTATGCTGCTTTGTTGTATGTATATAAGACTAGTTTCATTTCTGTACTCTCTTGGTACATCAAGTCATATAATATGGTGGACTCAGAAAATTCCTATGTAGACTAATCCTACCTATGTAAAAGTTTCCGTTCATATAAAAACCTGATATTTCTTCACTTGCATCATTTCAATCTTTGGCATCTCTACATCATATTCTGCATTATATCAATCTGAACATGTCAATTTCTGCAGTATGTCAATTTTGAACAAGTGATGTGGAACTCATAATCTTCAGTTATTGAATCCAAGACTTCTCGTTGAATTTTTAGCTATTTTGGGTGTACATGTCAAAAATTTCAACTTGAGCATTCAAGTTGGCCAAACTAGACTTTATGGAATGTTTCTTTGGCCCTTGTGTGATTGGATTTCAATTTATGAGAATGCTTCCATTGACCTAGTTTGTTTGAGTTTAAGCGATTGTTCATGCAATGCTTCATTTTCAAATCTTTAATTGGGTCAGGCTATCTGAGTAGATTCAGTCTTGTCCTTTTTGTCAGCTTGAACTTTGAAGTCAAAAATTTGACCTGCTTTCTGGTTCCTTTCTTTCAGAGGGCAGAAAGTCTCTGTATGGATTTCATGCCCAAACGGAAACGGAACTGGTTGCAGGTAATTCTATTTCGGGTTTCTTACAATTTCCTTTTCTTGGATAAAAGTGATGACACGTGGTCCTAGGAAGACTTTTTCATCCTTCCATTTAGTCTCACTCTTATTTTTCTTTGAACTTTGATTTATCATCGTGATTTTAGATAGCTATGTATGTAACATTAACCAACAGTCTGTTTATTATCTCTCTTTGTATGTGAAGCATTATCTACATGTTTCATTAGTCTTTTTGAACGTAGCAAAGAGTTTTTTTGTGTTTCATTAACCTTTCCCCTGTCCTCAGTGATTACTAGCACTTCAAAATTAGAATCTGAAGGATCACAAGGAGATTCCTATCATCTAACCTTACCTGAAAATTGGAAATCTCGAACTCAAACTAGAAATTTGAAGAGTAAAGCAATATGGATACAAATATATTGCGAACTTTTCTAAAAATCTTTCTGACATTTTCCTTTATAAGGACCATGATGAGGACATTTTATGGTGCGTGCCAAGTTTTTTGGTTATGTATGCAGAAGAATTATTCTGAAGGTAAGGTAGCAGGATATAATGTTACTTTCAGAGAGTTTTTTTTGGGCAGAACCAGAAACAATTAATGTTTCCTTACAATGCCAACACCCTTAATGTCTAAGCTGATTAAAGTGTAGAGCTCAGATGGTAGGTTGCCCATAACGTACTCAGTAGCCAAACCTCTGGATCCTCCACCTGCCATAAAATCTGCCAGTGCATTCCCTTCTCGAAAATATGTGTCACCTTCCATTCGTCAAGGTGTGAAGCCATGCCTTGATATCTTTGAGCAGATTTCTACACCCAATCCTTTTTGGATTGCCATAATTACTCCAAGTGCATCTCCCTCGATCCAAAGCTTATTCGCCCTGAAACGGAAAATTGCTACCTCAATAGCATGCCAAGCTGCGATCATTTTCGCAAGAGGAACCATTACATCGAGCAAGGCAACACTTTTAGCCAAGACAAGCCTACCTTCAACATCTCTCACCACCAACCCTGCACCTCCTCTCCCAACCGCCAAGCGAACCGAACCATCGAAATTAACCTTGAGCCATCCACGTGGAGGGGGCTGCCATACCTCAACGGAAGGAGAACTACGAGGGAGTGAAATCCTCTCCAAACGGTCCCAGGTCATCCACGGATACTCCATGTTACATTCAATGACGTTTCGTCTCTCGATCGCTGCCGCCAAAGCACGATGGGCAACCACTGTGGCAGATCTAATCTCATCGGAGAAGGCTGATGCATTCCTAGACATCCAAAGCTCCCATGTTGTAAATGCAATCACTGACTGTCGAAACTTGGCCCGCAAACTTTTAGCATGTTTGTGCATAATGGATAGAATGTCATAAAACCCATGAATAACCAAGCGACCTCTAGATAAGGTTTCTTGACTTTTTCATACTCGTCAAGCCATCTGTAGAAGACATTATCCACCGTTTCTTCTTCCAATGTTCACAGTGTACATATCGAATTCAGATTGAGTCCTGCCATTCTCCAAATTAAGCATTGCGCTTTCGGGATGGTCTTGACATTCAAAATCCATTCATAGCTGCGTCCTTGCCTGCAGTGGTTGCAGATCGACTATAGAGATCTCCAACTGAAAGGCAAGCAGAACCTGTCTTTCCCCATCCAAGTGTGTTTATCCCATGATGCACTCTATGTGCAAGATCTAGGCCAAAATGCAGCTTAATAAGATCCCTGTTCCAACTACTCGGTGTGATGAATATTCCTACACATACACCTCTACATTAACCGTAGTCGGCCAAGCATTCAACGGTAGCTCACCCACCCGTAAGTCATCCACATCCGCACCGGCTGCCCATCACCGATAACCCAATGCACCAGTCCCCGAGCCATATCAACACTCTTTCACATGCACTTGAACAACGTAGAAACTCTTCCCCTGCTCACTTTCATGCTGGACCAGTGAGAATTATTCTCATATTTGTCTCTACAAACTTTCACCCATAATCCATTCTGATGGCATGAACAAGTGAGAATCAATCCTATATTTGTCTCTACAAACTTTCACCCATAATACATTTAGATCTAGCAAAGCCCTCTCCACATGCTTAGTCACCAAAGCAGTATGCAAGTGACAATTCTCTAAAACCCAAACCACCTTCTGACGTACTTTTGCAACATCTCGTGTTAATCTCACATTAAGGTGGCCCACTACCCTTGGTTAATTAATTGGATTCCTAATTAAAGTTAACTGATATTATGTGTGCCCAAAATTAAAGTTACAATTGTATAAAGTTATTAAATAATCTTTGTGGTATTAAGGGACCATGATGGGTGGTTTTATCACAAGAGATTAATTTGCAATTGTTGACCCTCATCTCTCCTCCTGAAAAGAAAACAGACTACTCTCTTTTCTTTTTGAGAAGAACCATCATTATTGTTAGGGTTTGTGCAAGGAAAAGGAGACAGAGAGAAGAAGGGTTTGCATTAAGGTTTTGCAAGGATTAAAGAGAAGGATCAATATCTTCATCAATCTACCTTCCTCAATCATTCAATGGCTTCAGGTATGGATTTATGTGTATTATTGAAGTATGTGTATTCAATCCTTAAGATGCTTTGATTTTAGATTCATAGTAATTTAATCCGCATGATAGTTTTAATTTCTTACATTTGGTATCAGAGCAGGGTTTTTAGAATCAATACATCTTGGATTATGGATTATGGAAATTAGGGTTTTTGATTAACAGTTCATAAAAATCAAATTTTGATCTTTTAATTGTGGAATTATAAGAGGATTTAATAACCCTAATATTCTGTTTAAATTCCTCTAATTGTACAATTAATTGGGATCAAATTCAAGAAATTAAAACCTAATTTTTCCTATTTTTGGCTTCAGTCGATTAAACAGAAACCGCACAAGATAACTGTTTCGTCGACTGTTAGTCGACTAGCCCATAACACTAGTCGACTAGGTCTGTTTCCAGAAAGTTGTGAACTCTCTGTTTTTTTACTGATTAGTCGACTTGACATTTTGATTAGTCGACTAATAATGAGTATAGTCGACTAACTCTTTTCCCAAGTCGACTAATAGATTAACCGAGAGTTGCCTTCCTGTAGGAGTCGACTAATCTTGCCCTTAGTCGACTAACCTATTATTGTGTAGTCGACTAATCCTTCCTATATGGTCGACTATACTTGACCCAAGTCGACTAATCCCCTTTTGTAGTCGACTTGACTTAGCCTTAGTCGACTAGGCTTACCTTGACTAGTCGACTAATGGCTGTTTAATTTCAATCATGAATGTATGTTACACATTTAAGTTATGGTGTTAATATTGATTGAATTGGTCAAGTGACAATGAATTGAAGTATTATAGTATTACTCAAATAAAAGATTAGAGAATATTATTGGTTAGTTTTGTATTTATACGGTTTATTGATTTAGTAGTTGCCAAAGTGACCTATATTAGTAAGCCTTATGAATATACAACTACATAAAAGACTTGTCAATAAGGGTGACATTAAAGACAATAATATTCTCGATGGCGGTCATAGTTAGGAGATTGGGACTGGCCCAAAGGAAAGTCTCTTTCAAATAATTATGAACCGGGGTAGGATAGTGTAATTTATGTAACTTAATGGTGTAGAATTGGATACCCAAATGTAACATGACTTACTATCTAAGTGACATAAATTATATTAGACCTACATAGGTGATAAAAAATCTCACCTGAAGAGTGAACACTAGATATGCTTAGGTTTCGCCCAAAGGAGGAATCAAAGTGATATCAATAGTTCATCTTCATTAAATTTAAAAAATTTAGTATTGATTCGAGGCCTTAATGTGAGCTTGTCCTATTTTGTTTCAGTGAACGTTCCCACTTCCCTTCACACTCATGCAACTAGCATTCCAGCCCTGGATGGTACAAACTTCTTTGAGTGGTTTGAACATGTCCAATTCACACTGGGTGTACTGGACCTTGACATGGCTCTTTTAGTGGAGAAACCTGATGAAGTGACTGCTGAAAGCACTGCAGACCAGGTTAGCCATGCCAAAGCTTGGGAAGGTCGAATAGACTCAGTCTTATGTTCATCAAGATGACCATTGCCAATAACATCAAGACTTCACTCCCACAAACTACTAGTGCATCTGAACTTTTAACTGCTGTTAAAGACCGATTTAAGTCTGCAGATAAGTCATTAGCTGGCACCCTTATGGCTGAACTGACTACCATGAAATATGATGGTAGTAGAGGAGTTCAACAACACATTCTAAATATGACTGATAAGGCTGCGAAGTTAGGATCACTGGGAATGAAAGTGGATGAATCCTTCTTAGTACAGTTCATCCTCAACTCACTTCCTCCTCAGTTCGGGCCATTCAAGATCCACTATAATACTCATAAGGATAAGTGGAATCTGAATGAGCTGACTGGTATGTGTGTACAAGAGGAAGTGAGACTAAGGCAAGAAGGGCATCACTCAGTGTTGGCAGTATCTCAAGGAGCTATCCATAAGAAAGGTAAATATGGAAGAGGTAAGAGGTTTCCACCAAAGAAAGGGAATGACCATGGGGAAAGTAGCCAGGGTCATGGAAAGGTTTTCACTGTCAAATGCTACTTTTGTGGCAGAAAAGGACATGTGAAGAAGGACTGCAATAAGAGGAAAGCTTGGTTCGAAAAGAAAGGTATGAATCTTTCTTTTATATGTTATGAATCAAATCTTGCTGAAGTTCCTTCTAATACTTGGTGGATTGGCTCTGGAGCCACAACTCACATAACTAATTCAATGCAGGATTCCTTACAACCCGAAAACCGAAGGAAGTGAGAGATTTGTCTTTATGAGGAACCGTCTCAAAGTGGAGGTCGAGGCTGTTGGTACTTACCGACTACTCTTAGAGACGGGTCATCAGATGAATCTTGAAGATACTTTTTATGTACCTTCGATTTCTAGGAACTTAATGTCATTATCCAAATTAGATGTTGTTGGATATTCTATTTTATTCAGTTGTGAAAAACTCAGTTTAATGTATAATTCAATGTCGGTTGGACACGGAATTTTATGTGATGGTTTATATAAAATTTCATTGAATGATGAGTTTGCACAATCTCTTTTATCTCTGCATTCGAATGTTGATATTAAACGTGGCTTAATTAATGAAAATTCCTCTATCTTGTGGCATAGACGACTGGAGCATATCTCCAGGGATAGAATTGAAAGATTAGTGAAGAATGGGATTTTGGATAATCTAGACTTCACTGATTTTGGTGTGTGTGTGGATTGCATAAAAGGAAAGCAAACCAAACACACCAAGAAAGGTGCCACAAGAAGTAAAGAGCTTCTTGAAATAATTCATACAGATATTTGCGGACCACTCTCCATTCCATGTTTTACGGGAGAGAGATACTTCATTACCTTTATAGATGATCTGTCACGTTATGGTTATGTGTATCTAATTCATGAAAAGTCTCAGGCTGTTGACATCCTTGAGGTGTTCATTACAGAAGTGGAGAGACAATTAAATAGAAAAGTTAAAATCATAAGATCAGATCGAGGTGGTGAGTTTTATGGAAGATATGATGAGTCAGGACAAAATCCTGGCCATTTGCCAAATTTCTAGAAAAGCATGATATTTGTGCTCAATACACAATGCCAGGTACGCCTCAGCAGAATGGTGTTGCTGAAAGGCGAAACCGAACACTTATGGATATGGTAAGGAGCATGATGAGCTTCTCTAATGTACCTAATTCATTGTAGAATGAAGCCTTAAAGACTGCTATGTATATCTTGAACAGGGTTCCTAGTAAGGCAGTCCCAACAACTCCTTTCGAGTTGTGGACTGGTAGGAAACCCAGTTTAAGACATTTACATGTTTGGGGTTGTCCAGCAGAGGCTAGAATATATAATCCACAAGAAAAGAAATTAGACTCAAGAACAATATCTGGGTATTTCAGGTATTTCATTGGTTATCCCGAAAAGTCTAAGGGGTACAAATTTTATTGTCCTAACCATAGTACAAGAATTGTTGAAACTGGTAATGCCAGATTCCTTGAGAATGGTGAAATTAGTGGGAGTGATGAACCAAGAAAGGTAGATCTTGAGGTGGTAAGGGTAAATATCCCAATACCCTTTCCTTCAAGAGAAATTGTTGTCCCTCAGCTTGATCATCAAGCTGAGATACCAGAACAACATTATGATATTAGTTCACCACTCCATGAGGATATCGCCATTGAAAATGTTGTAGAACCACCACAACCGGCAGCTTTGAGAAGATCTCAAAGGGAAAGAAGATCTGCCATTTCAGATGATTATGTGGTGTATCTATAGGAATCTGATTATGATATTGGGATAAATAAAGATCCTGTTTCATTTTCACAAGCCATAGAATGCAATGATTCTAGTAAATGGGTTGATGCTATGAATGAAGAGTTGAAATCTATGGACCATAACAAAGTCTGGGATATGGTCGAATTGCCTGATAACTGTAAGAAAGTCAGGTGTAAATGGGTCTTTAAGACCAAGCGCGACTCTAAAGGCAATATCGAACGTTATAAGGCCAGACTTGTGGTTAAAGGTTTCACTCAGAAAGAAGGCATTGACTATAGAGAAACCTTCTCTCCAGTATCAAAGAAGGACTCTCTTAGAATCATTATGGCCCTTGTAGCTCATTATGATTTGGAGTTACATCAAATGGATGTGAAAACAGCTTTTCTGAATGGAGATTTGGATTAGGAAATTTACATGGAGCAACCTGAAGGGTTCGCAAAGAAAGGACAAGAACACTTGGCTTGCAAATTAAAGAAATCCATATACGGACTTAAACAAGCTTCCAGGCAATGGTATATAAAGTTTAATGATACCATACCTCTTTCGGATTTACAGAAAACACTGTTGATCAGTGTATATATCTGAAGATCAGTGGGAGCAAGTTTATTTTCTGGTTCTGTATGTGGATGATATCTTGTTAGCCAGTCGTGATATTGGTTTGCTGTATGAAACTAAAAGCTATCTTACCAAGAACTTTCAGATGGTTGATATGGGTGAGGCAACTTATGTTATAGGCATAGAGATCTTCAGGGATAGATCTCGAGGATTGCTAGGACTGTCTCAGAAAGGTTATATCAATCGAGTCTTAGAAAGATTTCATATGGAATTGTGTTCAACCAGTTGTGCACCCATTATGAGGGGTGACAAATTAAGTGGGAGCCAGTGTCCCAGAAATGACTTAGAAAAGGGTCAAATGCAGAAAGTTCCATATGCGTCAGCAGTTGGGAGCTTGATGTATGCACATACTTGTACCAGGCCAGATATCAGTTTTGCTGTTGGGATGTTAGGAAGATACCAGAGCAATCCAGGAATGGAGCACTGGAAATTGGCTAAGAAGATAATGCGGTATCTTCAGGGGACGAATGACCATATGCTCACATATAGGAGATCAGATCAGTTGGAAGTGATAGGCTATTCGGACTCAGATTTTGCTGGTTGCCCAGATAGCAGGAAGTCTACTTCAGGCTTCATATTCATGCTAGCAGGTGGGGCAATCTCGTGGAAGAGTGTAAAACAGTCTATCACTGCTTCATCCACGATGGAGGCTGAGTTCATAGCTTGTTTTGAAGCCTCGAATCATGCATTATGGTTACGGAATTTTATCTCAGCACTTGGTGTAGTTGACTCTATTGCCAGGCCGCTGAAGATATATTGTGACAATACAGCAGCCGTTTTCTTCTCTAAGAATGGAAAGTACTCTAATGGTTCCAGACACATGGAACTTAAGTACTTGGTGGTTAGAGAAAGAGTTCAGAAACAGAATGTGTCAATTGAAAGTATAAGTACCACTTTAATGGTTGCTGATCCAATGACCAAGGGATTGCCTCCAAAGACATTCAAGGAACATGTTGTTAGAATGGGTCTTTTGAGCAATCTGTAAATGTATGTTTTGGTACTTGTATAATTGACAATATTGTGCAATAAAAGTTTGTTTCTGTATTTCCTGTTATCCAATTATGTGTGCACATATTATGTATGGATGTTTGTTAAACAGGAAATGTCTTAACAAGACAATTACAGGGGTCATTTGGTTATGGACTAAATTAGTAAGGGTTATCAATGTTGTGGTACATAGAAGGGAGTATGACATAGATGTTGTATAACTGCTATGACTCACATTGATAGTCCAAGCTAATTGCAGTATTACAGTATTTCATTATTTGGGCTTATCAGTTGTTGTTTTTAAAATTCGTGATCACGTGTCAAAGTTTTTCAGTATGGAATCCAATGGAGTCAAAATATTTTTAAAATGAGTCTTTTCTTTTATTTGTTTTCTAAAGTTTTAACCTAATCGGTTAGTGGTCCAAGTGGGAGAATGTTAATCTCACATTAAGGTGGCCCACTACCCTTGGTTAATTAATTGGATTCCTAATTAAAGTTAACTGATATTATGTGTGCCCAAAATTAAAGTTACAATTGTATAAAGTTATTAAATAATCTTTGTGGTATTAAGGGACCATGATGGGTGGTTTTATCACAAGAGATTAATTTGCAATTGTTGACCCTCATCTCTCCTCCTGAAAAGAAAACAGACTACTCTCTTTTCTTTTTGAGAAGAACCATCATTATTGTTAGGGTTTGTGCAAGGAAAAGGAGACACAGAGAAGAAGGGTTTGCATTAAGGTTTTGCAAGGATTAAAGAGAAGGATCAAGATCTTCATCAATCTACCTTCCTCAATCATTCAATGGCTTCAGGTATGAATTTATGTGTATTATTGAAGTATGTGTATTCAATCCTTGAGATGCTTTGATTCTAGATCCATGGTAATTTAATCCGCATGATAGTTTTAATTTCTTACATCTCGTCCATGCTAGCCAGTGACCTCCCCCAAAGAAAATCACGACACAGCTTGTCAATTTCCTTCATTACTCCAATCGGTACATGGCGATAGTCGAACACATGGATGGGGATGGAAAGAATACTAGCTTTTTTAAGAAGAGTCCACCTTCCTGCTAAAGAAAGATATCTGCAATTGTATAAGAAAATGCTGCTCTCGACAGCTGAAATGTGACATGCTGAAAATCACCTTTGTGTAGCATGTTATCAGAAATTGGCACTTCCAAGTATTTCCAAGTTCCCCTAACACTCACAAACCCCCAATTGATGTCAAATACAGGCAGCAAGAACTAGCCTAACCCTTGGAGAGATGTATCGAGATGCTTTAGTGAAGTTGATCTTTTGGCCCGACATCTCGCAATAGTTGGAAAACTGTCTCTTGAATGACCTTGCATTCCTCAGCTCGCGCCTTGGTGAAGATAAGACAATCATCTGCAAATAGGAGATGGCAAACATAAGTTGAATTTGGTGTTGCCAAGAGATCCTGCTTCAACAGAAGAAGGGGAAAAAAAAAACAGTTTGACACCTCTCCATTAACCAACACCGCATATCTATGTTCAGGAGTACAACCTTTAATCCATCTATCCTTGGACTTTTAACCAGAAAACTCCAGTTCATTCCATCGTGTGCTCTCTCCATATCTAGCTTGGCCAACACAAGACCCTCTCGAGCTCGAGCATTCTCCACTGAGCATGCAAGTTCCTGAGCAAGGAGGATATTATCCGAGATTGATCTACCTGGAACAAACGCCGCATGCTCAGGAGAAATCATCTTATCAATGACACCCTTCAGTCCGTTCACAAGGATTCTCGTGACAATTTTATACAGGGTGCAACATAAGCTTATAGGTCTATATTGCTCCTGTGTTCGCGCCTCTTTGACTTTCGAAATAAGGACAATATATGTTGACCTACAAGATAGCAGCATCACCCCCGTCCCATAAAACTCCTTGATGGCCTGGATTACATCGTCCTGTATAATATCCCAATAGCATGAAAGAAAGAACCAGGGAGTCCATTAGGCCCAAGAGCCTTGTTCTTATGTAGTTCCCTCACTGCTCCACAAATATCCGATAAAGAAGGAGAAGAATACTTATTTGTGTAATGACAAGATACCGCTAGCTATGATTCTTGGTTATATATGCACACACACATATTGATCACATGTTTACACTGATTTAGAAGAAACAATAGAAAGTATTGATTGAGAGAGAATGAGAAACACATGGTGCATGAGTCTCATGAGTCTCATGTGTTCCTATCTTCATGGAGAGATTTAGAATCTGATTGATTTCATGAGGGGTTTCTTTCACATAGATCACATGTTTTACATGAGTCACGTGTTGTCATTGATATCTCTAACACCCCCGCAAGCGAAGCGGGTTTGAAAGAACCGAGAGCTTGTTCTTCAGCATAGAAAACCTTAATGAGCTTAAAGGCTTAATAATAACGTCTGCTAGTGGATTTTTAGTGTTCACAAACTGAACATTGAGGACTCCATTGGCGATATAGTCCCGCACAAACTGAATGTTGATCTCAACATGTTTGGAGCGTGAGTGGCGAATAGGATTGACCGAGAGATATGTTGCACCGAGATTGTCACAGAGAACTATTGGGGGAGATTGCGGAAGTCCAAACTCACGAAGTAATGACTGCAACTAAACAACCTCTGCTGCAGCGTTGGCCACACTTCTATATTCTGCCTTATTGCTAGATTGTGCTACAGTGTACTACTTCGAGCTCCAAGAAATTAGATTTGTACCAAAAAAGTCACAATAGTCACTGGTGAATTTTCGATCATCGATCGACTTTACTCAATCTGCATCGGTGTAACCAGTAAACTGTACACAAGAATGACGAAAGAGAAAAAGATCATGCTGAATGATAGATTTGAGGTAACAGAGGATCCATTTTACAGCGCTCTAATGCTCATCGGTTGCAGCTTGCATGAACTGAGCGACTTGTTCACCGAGAAGGTAATATCGGATCTGGTAAAACTTAGGTATTGTAGAGCCCCAATCATACTTCGATAGACAAAGGGGTCAGAGAGAGGTTTGCCAACAACCTTGGAAGCTTACAGGAAGTAGCTATAGGCTAGCTGACTGGCTTGACACCATCCATCTTGAGCCGGAGAAGCAAGTCGCAGATGTACTTCTGTTGAGAGAGAAAGAGACCTGAAGGTGTACGGTGACACTCCTCGCTCAAGAACTAGTGCTGTAACGCCCCGATCCCGTGGGTACAAAGATGTTACTGCGACGTATATACGCATGGCAGAAATACCCTCACATATATACGCTAAGTTTCAGTTCATGTAAAAATCAGAGTACAGAATTACGTGATAATATACATTCCAACACAAAAATATAAGTACTCAGTTATTACCGATCGTGACATAATATTATATTATTATTACACAAAAGTACGCTATACAAGGTACAAACAAGAACTCACGAGTTAAAAGAGAGAATCTTGTGAGCAAGGCAAGACGGGAAGAAACTACGACTGATCCACTTGCTCCTCGAGGAAGGCCTGGTCCTCGGCTGAAGGGTCTACCTCGGTCCAAGCTTCTGGATCTGAACATGCAAGTCCATGGTTGTCAAATGCAACCCAATAAGTACATGAGATGAGACCAAGTAGTGTGCACACGTGTACATGAAGGGTGTATCGTGAATATAAGCACATATAAATATGAAATGAGATAACAGGTAAAATAAATTGGGAAAATCAGTTAAACAAACCCAAATTACCGATCCGCGAGATTAGTACGTCGAAAGAATAATTCAAAAAAAAAGAAACCCTCATATATATACCCTATACCTCACGTCACCGTAATCTGAGTTCATATAACCTCAATTGCTAAACAACAACATAAAACTGATAAAATGCTATCTACACCAATCCAATAAAGCACCAATGAATCATTTTATTATTATGACTCGTCTAATTTGTATGCCTCGGTATGCGTCTCATTCCACATATCTCCACATACAAATTAGGGAGCAAGTTATTGGAAACTGATGGAGATCGACGAATCATGTTTAGAATGGGTCCCGTATATTCCCGGGACAATGGTCCAGGAGTATCCGGTACTGAGTTGGAACGTACCGCTAGATACTGATTAGTCTCTAAAATTGTATATTTTATACCAAATCTTCACATTTATTCAATATTAAATTCTGTTAATAATACCTCTCTTGTATGTTTTTAGATCCATGGCATGAAATGAAGAAGAATCCCAAAAATCCTATTTAATTGGTGATTAAAAGCCTACAAGTATAGCCATTGACTTTGGAGGGTAGTTTCGTCAAAACCGGAGCTCAAATCCAGAAATCAGGACGTACAACCGACAGGGGGACAAGCAGGGGGGCGCAACAGGCGGCGCCGCGCGCCCCGCCCTAGAATTGTCGCGAAAACGCGGCAATTATCGTGTTTCCGTGGCAATGTCGTGGAGCCGCGCGCCGTGATTTGACGCGCGGCTCTGTATAGACTCCCTGATGCCCTATTTCGCATATAAATACCTTGGGATGTCCAGAGCACCAGGAGAAGGAAGTTTTGAGTAGTTTTTAGGATAGTTTTTAAGTTTTTCTTCTCCATGTTGTAGCTTTAGGGTAGTTTAGTTTAGTTGTTCTTCTTCTTCATCCTTTGTATTTTACATTTCTTGTAGATCTTGTAATAGGAAAGAGAGTGGTACATGGGTGGAAAGGAAGAGTGCTTGTAATAGAAGGTGACAATTTATGAAAGGTTCTCTCTTTATTTTCTTCTCTCTAACTCCTTTTACATGCTTAACTAATTTTTCTCATGGTAATTAACTACTAACCACTAACTTGCTAACTTCTTGATAATCCACATGAATCTAATAGTTTCTACTTGGCCTTGCTCTTGCAAGAGCCATTGATGGCTCATGATGATGGATTCTAACACTCTAACATCCTAACTCTCTAACAAGCTAACATTTTTTTATTCCATACTTTCTCTTATTTAGTTTTGATGGTTTAAGTATAACTTGCACTTGTTGTTGAGTTTGGATGTGATGAGTTAACATATGAGTTATGCTTTGAAACGCTCTTAAGTCAAGGACTAGTGATGACCAAAGATACATGTGAGGCAACTATCACTAAGAGGTTAGCATAGTTAGTGGAGCCATTAGTAGTTAGCAGCCATGAGTTTTCTTTCTAATTTTACTTTGTTTTAGATATACAAACAAAAATCATAAAAATCATTTCTTCTATGTTCTCCACTTATTCGTGTTTCACCGTACTTTTCTCTTTTCATTCTTTATTTTCTTTTCTTTGATTTTTTAAAATATTGAAGAAACTTTAACACACACGTGAACATTCTGGTAAAGCTTCTTATCGCTTCCCGTCCCTGTGGATTCGACCTGTTTAGCCTCTATGCTATAAAGGAAGTATCGAGGAAGTCAAAGCACGCACTTTTAACTCTTGATTTCAAAACATACACTTTTCATGCGCGATTTTCCCTCGATCAAATTTTGGCACCGTTGCCGGGGATGAGAACTGTTTGATTTCACGTTTTTATTAACTTTTCTTCTTTGTTTTTGGTATGCAGGTTATAGTCTTAGCATAGCAGAAGTCCACACTTGCTTTTATGTGGTTGGGTAAATTCTTATATATTCTTATATTCTGCTGCTACTTTTTATTTATATTACCTGTGCACTATAATAATTTAAGAACTAAAATACGAAAATTGGATGCTTTAAAACGGTTTAGACATTTGCATCTAGGCATGTGTCGATTTTAATTCAAATATACTGTATTTTATTCTTGTGTTGTTGTGATCTTGACGGAGGTGTACATATTGCATTGCATATAGTTAGGACAAACATGTGGGTGATTTACTCTCTTTGTGTGTTCATTCTTATCTATATTGCACACTTGCACAAATTAAACTTAAGGGCAAAATCCAATACAACATAAGGTGGGGAAGTCATTACCCTTCCTTAGCCCAAAAATCACCTCTCCACTCACACAACCCAAGCCTTAATAAAAATTGCTAGACGTTGGCCCCTAGGGACATCTCAGACTAATTTAAGAGATTGACCTAAGGGAAAAATTGTTAGAATTTGACTCTTGTCAAATTGGTGTCGAAGGTTGGGGATTGAGAGGCGAAACCTCGAAGAACAGTGTTTGGCATAATTAGGCCCATTGTTCCGGCACGGATACCTCCCACTGGTCTTGCCCCTACCTGGCCAATAAACTCGTGGTCAGATTCTGACAATGTATCCCCCGTGGACAGTCTAACCAGTTAAGAGTCGTCTAGGTCTAAGTCAACCCTAGCGTAGGCTTTTTTCTTTTTTTATTTGTTTATTTGTTTATTTGTTTGTTTTTCTTTTTTGTAAATTGTAAAATGGATTTTAACAACAATAATTTTTTCAATCCTAATATGAATCCATATTTCACCCCGACCTAATTTGACTCGGATAACCCTGACCTGGCTATGTACGATATGAACCAACCATATATGCCGAGTTGGGATTATCCGACTCAATATAACCCATATCCCCAATCCTATGACTATAATTTTCAAATTAACTTCCACTTTTCACAGATTTCATGGGGATTCACCTTCCTCGAGTCAAATTTTCAACCACATTATCCATAATTTTCACAATATTTATTCCCCAATTCTGCTTCATATCCTCCTTTTCCTGAACCATCAATTGAAGAAAAATCATCATTGCAAAGGAGTTTAGAAGAAGTGATAGAGGCCCAAAAACAATTTGAAAACATGTTTGCCTCATCATGTCCACAAAATTTCCAAAATTCATATAGTTCTTTTCCAAAGCCACTCAAAGAAAAATCATTATGGGAAAATACTATGGAATTCGTGCAAGAGACCGAGCGAATAATGCAAAATATGATTGAATTCCCATGTCCATCGGATGTTCACATGACTCAAGAGTCATGTCATTCTGGAAATCCATCTTCAATTTCATCATACCAACCTGAACTTGACCAACATCAAATTCTTAATAGTTTGACAAGTTATACAATTCCTGAAATTGAATTTGAAGATGAATGTGAACCTGAGCTTCAATTTAGCAATTCAAATCCAATCCTTGAATCAATATCGACTCCTGCAGTGTTACCTAAACTAAGTAACATTCTTGAGCCAGTTTTGATTCCTATAATTCTTGAACTTGAATCGATCATTTCACCCATTCACATTCCTTTCGTAGACGAAAATTAAGATTCAATTTCATTACATCCATTTAAACTTACCTAAAATTTTGAGAACACCTTGACATTTTGGCAAGTTATCCTTTTTTCGAAATTGAACTTGAGCTTAAAAGTAATCCTGAATCTCAAGTTGGTAATTCTATTTCACCTTTTGATTCAATAATGACTCCGGTATCTTTACCAGATTTTTTCTCTATTCTAGAGTCAATATTGAATCCTGTACCAGTACACCGTGAAATTGAATCACCAATATCTTATGATCATACTTCATTAATGGGGAAAGTGTGTGAACATCAATTCGTTGGTTTGGATCCCATTTTTGAACCAATTTCGACTCCCCTTTTTAAATCTTGACTTGATCTAAGTCAAATTTTCGAGTCGGTATCGATTTTTTTTCCTATTCCATTTGACTCCAAATCAATCATCTTCCAAAATCACACTTCATTATTGGACAAGGATGTTGAAGAAAATAACTTAGTGATTATTTTGAAAATTGGAAATTAGATCAGGATAATTTTTAAATAAGACCTTTCACTCAATCATGCTTTTACTGGGTCGTATTAGAGAAGTCACTAGTGGGTTTCTGCAAGATCTATGATTTTTTAATTAGGTAGCAATGCTTGGCCCAATCAGACCACCACCTGAGCCACCACCATGAGGTAATTTTCCTTCCCTTCCTATTTGTTTCATGTATATACACATTCACGATGCATTGAGGATAATGCATGAGATAAGTGTGAGAGAGGATTTACTAACATAGTTAGTTTTAAATTTTCTTTCTTTTAAAAATTTTCTTTTATATGAAAACTCTTTTCTTTTCTTTTTTACAAAACTTTTTGAATTAATAGAAATAATTTTGATTTATTTTTAGGAAAATTAAGATTATCTTAGGAATTAGAAAGACTTAAAATTATGAATTTTTAAACCAAGTTAAAATAATAGATCTTGTTTAAATTTTAGGATAAGGAAATAAGATTGAAAAGATAATTTGATCTTGAATTTTTTGCCTTAGATTTATGCACTTCACACTTCACAAATTTTTGAGATTAAAACAAAGACTGAAAATGTCATAAAGAAATATATATAAAATAATGATAAAATCACTTATTGAAGTTGGGTAATTATACCTCAGGAAGCATGATTATTCACGCTTAAAACGGTGGATAAAAATAAAATAATCCCCTTTAGTTTTGTGGCTATGTTTACTCGAGTTTTTAAGTCCGAGAGATATTTTCTCATCTGGTGCCCTAAAACTATCTGGTTTGGGAGTCACCGACTAAAGGCTCACTACCCGGGTAAGGTAGAAAGCCTAAGAAAACTAAGGAAAGAAAAAAATAAAAATAATATAAATAAATGGCATGAAAGTTAGAGTCGATATCCCAAAAAAAACTTTACTGTTCACAAAGTGCATATTTTTCTAAGAGTTTTATGAAAGATCAAAGAATCGATTCAATTTTAAATTCTTACATTTAATTTATGACAAGATTTTGCATTTTGACTTAGTTTAAGGAAAAATATTTTCTGGTTAACCTATGACCTTTTGATCAGTTAAAAAAATATTTTAACACTTTTCTCTATTTCAAAATGCGTTTTCAAAATACTAACATTTGATTTCTTTTTTTTTATAGATTTTGTGGGTGTAATCCGCTGAAAACCCTCAGGAGACAAAACTCTTCTGGGGGAACCTAGAGGTTTAACGGCTTGTTGCACACGCTCAGTACAATCGCGTTACCTGTGAAAGTGGTATAATAATCTTCTCGGTTAGTTTTTTTTGTTTTGCTCGGGACGAGTAAAAGATAAGTGCGTGGGTGTGATTAGTCTTTATAATTGTATATTTCATACCACATCTTTACATTTATTCAATCTTAAATTCTGTTAATAATACCTCTCTTGTATGTTTCTAGGTCCATGGCATGAAATGAAGAAGAAACCCAAAAATCCCATTTAATTGCTGCTTAAAAGCTTACAAGAATAGCAATTGACTTTGGAAAGTGGTTTCGTCAAAATCGGGAGTCCAAATCTAGAAATCAGGACATACAGCCGACAGGGGGACAAGCAGGGGGCACAACAGGCGGCGCCGCCCTAGAATTACCGCGAAAACGCGGCAACTGTCGTGTTTTCGCGGCAATGTCGTGGAGCCGCGCGCTGTGATTTGACGCGTGGCTCCGTACAGACTCCCTGATGCCTTGTTTCGCCTATAAATACCTTGGGATGTCCAGAGCACCAGGAGAAGAAAGTTTTGAGTAGTTTTTAGGATAGTTTTTAGGGTTTTCTTCTCCATGTTGTAGTTTTAGGGTAGTTTAGGTTAGTTCTTCTTCTTCATCATCCTTTGTATTTTTCATTTCTTATAGATCTTGTAATAGAAAAGAGAGTGGTACATGGGTGGAAAGCAAGAATGCTTGTAATAGAAGGTGACAATCTATGAAAGGTTCTCTCTTTATCTCTTTTTATTTTCTTCTCTCTAACTCCTTTTACATGCTTAACTAATTTTTCTCATGGCAACTAACTACTAACCACTAACTTGCTAACTTCTTACTTGATAATCCACATGAATCTAATAGCCTCTACTAGGCCTTACTCTTGCAAGAGTCATTGATGACTCATGATGATGGATTCTAACACTCTAACATCCCAACTCTCTAACAAGCTAATATTTTTTTATTCCATGCTTTCTCTTGTTTAGTTTTGATGGTTTAAGTGTAACTTGCACTTGTTTGTTGAGTTTGGATGTGACGAGTTAACATATGAGTTATGCTTTGAAACGCTCTTGAGCTAAGGACTAGTGATGACCAAGGATACATGTGAGGCAACTATCACTCAGAGGTTAGCATAGTTAGTGGAACTATTAGTAGTTAGCAGCCATGAGTTTTCTTTCTCTTTTTACTTTGTTTTAGATATACAAACAAAAATCACAAAAATAATTTCTTCTATGTTCTCCACTTATTCGTGTTTCACCGTACTCTTCTCTTTCCATTCTTTAATTTCTTTTCTTTTGATTCTTTAAAATATTGAAGAAACTTTAACACACACATGAACACTCCGGTAAAACTTCTATCGCTTCCTGTCCCTTTAGATTCGACCCGTTTATCTTTTATGCTATAATGGAAGTATCAAGGAAGCCAAAACACACACTTTTAACTCTTGATTTCAAAACATACACTTTTCGTGCACGATTTTCCCTCGATCGGGTACCGAGACTTATTGTTTGCCCGAATAGGAATAGGATCTCACCACTCTTATAGGAATAGGCTCAGGGGCTTATGGCACATCCGACAGGACATCAGGGGAGTAGGGGTGCCATTACACCCCACAGAAACACCTGGTGGCTTTCAGGTAGAATCTCAAGTATTAGTTGTACAACATTTGTATATCTATCATAAACACAAAAGTTATTTCCGTACCCATCAGTTCCCCCCATCCCGATGTAAGTTGTTCAATTATTACAGGTTGTCAAGTAATAATGTCCATAGTGTGTTCAAAGTAATCCAATCCATGGTTAACCAATTATGGGGATTAGCGGGAGTATAGTATCAGGAGTCTCCCTGCTTCAGGGGTTCAAGAATATAAAAGTTCAGGAGTACCAGATGGTAGCAGTATAATAATCATGTCAAGTCCCCGTTAAAATGATAATCATAAATAGGCAATGTAATACAGGTGTCAGGTGTCACAACATCAGGTTAAGTGTATTAGTACTAAGTAATAGCATATGTCAAGTGTCAGTGTCATATATCAAGTGTCAGATAATTAACATGTCGGTGTCAGGTAAGTTGAATAAAGAGTTTCAATATCATATATCAGACAATCATCCGGTTATGTAACATGATACATGAGAACAATATAGTTAAACATATCACAAGCATAATTATAATAATATATTAAGTTATTAAATAGCTATACGAAGTCGAGCGAAGCGGGAGCGTATGTAGGCATATTCAATACAAATATAATACTCGCCCAAATGAGTTACAACAACGCCAAAAATGAATAACAATATATAGGCCTAAAAGTAAATGACAATATAAGTCCAAAGGGAGGGTATTCGCAATTCATGTATCAAGCATCAGAATGGTATTCACAAAGTATGTAGTAATAATAAGAAACACTCGCTTGTTATGTATCATGTATTAAACACCAGAATAATATTCACCCAGCATGTATCAAGCAATATAACATGTATCATGAATCAAATATTGGAAGTGCACGTGAAACATATATAACATTAGAAAAATATATTTGCATGTCATATATCAAGCATTAGAGAAGTACTCGCATATCACAAATAAAAGCATAACAATGTATCATAGATTAAACGCTAGAGTAGTGATTACTAAGCATGTAATGATGATGACAAAACACTCGCCTAATCAACAGTCGGGGCTTGGTGACGGACTCCGGTTGGGGAGAGATTTCGGTGGGCTAACACAGCGACTAACACGCAGCTCGAGGGGAGAGTCCGGGAGTCTACGAACACCACACATACGCACACAGGAAGAGGAGAGAGAAGATCTAGAGAGAATGAAAGAGAGCCAGAGAGGGAGAAAGAGAGTGAAAGAGATGTGGGAAAGTGAGAGAGAGAGAGAGAGAGTGTACCGGAAAAAGAAAAAGGAAAACATGGAATAAAAAGAAGGGGAAAAGAAAAGAAAGAGAAAGAAAGAAAGATAGAAGAGAAAAGAAAAGAAGGAGAAGAAGGGGAGGGGAGGGTTGGCGGCGGGCCTGGGTGGCGCGGCTGGCGGCTCCCTTGGGCGGAGGAGAGAGGGGGAAGAGAGGTGGTGTTGCTGATTTTGTTGTTGTTGGTGGTTGTGGTTGTTGGAGATGGGGGTTGGTGGTGATGTTAGGGATTAGAGGAGGTGGAGATGGTGGTTGGGTGATGGAAGTGAAGGAGGTGGTAGAGAAATTTTTTGGGTGGATTTTGAAGATGGAGATGAAATGGTGGTGAGGATGGGTGAAATTGAAGAAGGAGATGATGGTGTTAGTGGAAGGAGGGAGAGAAAGGGTTTGGGGGAGGAGATGACACCAGCCAAGGGGGTGGTAGCGCTCCGGTGGTGGAGCAGGCGATGACGGTAGCCCAAGGAAAGAGGAGGAGGAGGTTGGAAGTTGGTGGGAGAGGAGAAATTGCGAGAATGGGGGAGATGGAGAGAATGAGAGAAAGAAAGGGAGAAAGGAAAAGAAAGAGAAGGGAGAGAGTATGGTGGAGATGGGGGGATGGGCTGCTGCTGTTGCTATCGTTCGCTATTGGCAGGGGATGGGGAAGGCAGGGAGCAGGTGGGGGGGGGAGGAAAGAGAAAAGGGAAAAGAAAAGAAAAAAGAAAAGAAAGAAAAGGAGTAAAAGAAGGAAAAGAAAAGGAAAATGATAAAATAGGTAAAAAAATATTATTAAATAATAAATAAGTAGAATAAAATAGGAGAATTAAGTAAAAGAGAATAGAAGGAAAAAGTAAGAAAGAAAAATAATTGAGAAATAATATTATTATTTAAATAGGGTAAAAATTGACTGTTTCAGAAACGTTCCCAAAAATTCTCAAAAATAGAAAATATTATTTTAAGATGCATAATAAAATCAGATTCAATAAATTCAATTAGGTTTTCAAATTAAAAATCCTAAAATTCATCGGTGATACCAGTCGACACCAAAATCTATCGAACTTCGATAAATTCAAAAAAATCTCCAAAAATACATTTAGATGAAAAATGAGATTTTAAAAAGTAATGTGAAAGCCGTTTTTTAGAAATTTAACTCCATTAAAAACTAAAAAAAAATCTGGGAATCATTCAGCGACACCGATCGACACCAGTTTTGAAGATTTTGCAGAATAATTCTAAAAAGTTTCAGAAAATCATAAAAAATATAAAATATTTAAAATAGTATTTAAAAGTAAAATCGGTCAAATTGGATTATCTGAAAGGTCAAATCAGACAGAAGCTGGTACCGAGTCCCTGGTTCAGACTCAGGCTGACTCTGAGTCCAGGAAATCCAGATCTAATACAAAACAATAGCATAAATAAATACAAAGTAAAAACAAATACAATGAGAAAACAAAAAAATGTTCGAAAATCAGAATACGTATCTAAGTACGTATTCCAGGAACGGGGGTTACAAGTGCAGTTAGTCGAGGTCTTTTAATGAGAACTCCCGATCTATTTCATGAATAAGACGAGTGACAGCCCGTGAGTCATTGACTGTGATGATGATGCCATCCACATAGATAAGAACCAGAAGACGATCTGTCTCGACCCGTCAGAGGAAGAGAGACGTGCCGGACTTGGAGCCCACAAAATCCATTGTGACTAGATAACTACTGAGACGAGAAAATCAGGCCCATGGAGTCTATTTGATGTCATAGATACTGTGGTTTAGCTTGCATACATGATTGGGACGAGCGGGATCGATGAACCCATATTTATTAGCAAAGATACCACTAGTTATGGTTTTTAATTGTATATATATACACACACATATTGATCACATGTTTACACTGATTTAGGAGAAACAATAGAAAATATTGATTGAGATAGAGAATGAGAAACACATGGTGCATGAGTCCCATGAGTTCCATGTGTTCCTATCTTCATGGAGAGATTTTAGGATCTGCTTGATTTCATGAGGGATTTCTTTCACATAGATCACATGTTTTACATGAGTCACGTGTTGTCATTGATATCTCTTAAAATATCTACAGTTGACACCGGCCTACTGATGTGTATTGCCTCGCTACGATCAAGCTTCTTCACAAAACAAGGGAAGTCGTACTCCCCCATATAGTCGTACCCTCTCCCCATCTATTGGCAAAGAATTTTTCAAATACAACTCTTGAGTCTTCCACTACCTCACCATTTTCCTTCATCATGGAGCGGATCTTATTTTCACGTCACCGAGTAAGAGTGATTTTATGAAAGAAACTAGTTTTATGAGAACTTTAATGGATGAAATTATTTTTAATACTCCATATGTTTTAGAGTAGAAAATAACAAAATGAATGCTGTACATTGGCAAAATTAATGTCTTAGGCAAGGGAAATATATCCTTGCGTGATGCTCCAATAATGTGTGAGAAAATCTTAGGATGATTGGGACGAAGTGTCTCAAATTAGGTACTTGTTTTTAATCAGAGAACTCATATTTTGCATCTCAACCACCAACTTTTAAGTGGAGGAGAGCTTTGCACTCGTGAACTTGCAGAATCCAATCTTATTAGGTGAGGCCTCAACAGATTATGTTGGGACATAAGGATTCCATGAGATAGTTCTGTTGGTTGAATCACTTGAGTGCAAAATCTTTCTTTTGTTTAGGGCACATGAAATCAATGTGGGGATCCCTTAACTTTTCGTCATCCAACCACTAATTTGAATAGATGGTAAAACTACCAGCAAATTGCAACAACTACCAACTTAGTTTGTCTACTTCTGAAAAGCTGCATGCGGATCATGTCATGGACAAATAATTCTGCCCTCAAATTGAATTTTCTGGTCTCATACATTTGACCATCAGATTATTGACTTCCATGATAATCTATTTTTCTCAAGGGTTTTTGAATTTTTTTAGATTTGTAATCTATTTTTCTCAAGGGTTTTTGAATTTTTTTAGATTTGTGCAGTTCCATCAGATTTTTAGTTGGTTAACATGGTGCATCACTAATCTTTTAGTGGATGCACATGCCTTTACCATCAGGGGAAATAGATATGAACCTACAAAATATCAGGAATAAACTTCCATGTCTTCAACATTTTCAGCTAATGTCTCTGTCTGCTAGTAAAGAGCGATTTTCAATGAAATAAAGCCTGAGATTATGAAAGACTGCTAAATATATATGTTCCTAAATGAACCATGGATTCATGAACAGTGTATTGATTGGTTGTAACATTAATGAGTCATGTACATATTGTTAGCTTGAATGGCGATAACTTGTTAAGAAAACATGCTACAATTCATTCTTATTAGGTATTCTTGTTTATTTAACATTGTCAAGTTGTATTGCCATGGATGAAGATGAGAATATGATATGCCAACCCTGGATTAAGAGTATGTGAGTATATTTGTTTCTAATCACGAATTTTTAATTGAAGTTCAAGGAAAAATAATGTATAATTAGGAGGAAGAGCACAATATCCAAAAAGCGACATCTCGGGATAGTTTTCAAGGTTCATTTGTAATTGGTGACTATAGTACAGATCCCATCTGTTAGGTAAAACTGCATCTAGTTCTTAAAACATGAATACTTCTTTATTTCACTCCGTTTTCTAACTTCTTTCTCATTGTCCACACACTTCAATTTGTACTTTGATCCCTGTCAGCTAGATTTGCTATGCTTTTATGTAGTCACAAATAAAATATTGAAGGTGCATATATGAATATTTAACCTTTTGATAGCTACATGTCTTTCTTTCTAAGATTATTCTTTTATAAGTACATAATTTTAGTTCATCACTGTAATAGTACTAACCTGTTTATTTATTTATTTATATCTTACATTGGGAAGCAATCAGGCTGCTTTGATCAACAATGAACCAAACCTCATTTTTTAAATGGGCTATACACAACTTAGTCTTCAATTATATTATCATTTTCATTAGTGTGATGTTCATGACTTTATTTGGTGGAAACATTTTGACCTGGAAACATAAATTAGTGCAATTGTGTCTGCTGTAAGCCTGTAACTAGGCACTGACCCCCTGTTATCAAGGGACAATGCTTGTTGCTAACAGAACAAATCCAAGTGATACGTTGTTCTTATTGATAGATTATAGAACCTATATATGCTTGCTGTAATCACAACACATGCTAATTTAATTTTGTTAAATAGGTAATAACAAATGCTGAACTTTTTATTTAAAGGTGTAAGTTGTTTGTGAACTAGCACTTGTTAACTAAATAAAATTTGCAAAAATCTTTTCTATTCATAAGCATAGCATGTGACATCTAGTCATTGTAATAAAGGAGAATGTTTCATCATCTTTCTGTTACTTATTTTTTCAGCACTCTTTGAATCCATTTCTCGACATGCTTTATCTTGAAGACTTGCAATTTGTTCCTGGAAACTTAAAATTATGGAAACATATTCCCAAAATTTTAATGTTCAGGGTATGAAGTATTACTGTTTTGTGATTGAGTATTTTCTCTATCACCCAAGCACTGTCTGAATGGACATAGTTATAAAATTTATCCTGGAAATGTGTCAAAAAATTACATTTTTCTGGTGTGCGCAAATCAAACAGAAAAGCTTGTTATAGTTCAATTTAGTTGAGTTTTTATATTAAAAATTAGTACATCTTATTTCTTTTTGAATTGTCAAAACCCTAAGTTGTGAGGTTTGGTCTTCTGTTTAATGTAAGCTCATCTTACATGGCAAAGAAAATCTGTAAAAATTAAATTAAATTGAATGACAAAAAATAATATTAAGAATGATAAAAATGATATTGAAAATTATAAAAATAATAAAAAATAGTAAAAATAGTATTCCATGCTCCATCATTGGAATCGGAGAAGAGAAATGATGATAACAACATGATCTCTTTTCCTTTTTGTTTTTTGTATAGGATAATAATTAAGGAGATAAGAAGGAAAGGACTAAATTGTGGTTCCAAAACAAAAGATAGAACTGCATGTTGTGCGCAGCGGCGGGGAACACAACAATCACTCTTAAGAAATCCGCCCACCTAGCGGAGACTCGATGCAGTCAGAGAAACAACCAACACAATAGGAACAGCAAACAATAGAGAAAAGCAATCAACACACAAATTTAACGAGGTTCGGCAATGTGCCTACGTACTTGGAGCAAGGGAGAGAGAGATTTTATTGATTCAACAATCAATACCACTAATACAAGAGGGGAACTTGAGGAATTCTTAGGAATTCTTTGAGATACAATACATGAGGGCTCTAGCATCTCTTTTATAGCCACAGAGTCCCTGGATTTAAGGAAACCCAAATTGGATTTGATTCCCTCCAGAAAAGGAATCCGAATCCTAAAAAGAAAGTCCAAACGCGCCTGTCGGTCGACCGGCCCATGATACGGTCGACCGTGCCGATCGACCGCGCCCAACTGAGAGCAACCCTGCTTTCAGTCGGTCGACCGCTTCCTTCTTGTGCACATTCGTGCACGCCGGTCGACCGGGCGGTCGACCGGCCTCCTCTACCGGTCGACCGGGAGCACAATCTGGCCTGCTCAATGCGCCGTTTCTCGCTCCTTGATTTCTGATCTCTGTGCTAACTTCCTCTACTCCTCTATCTTCTCTCTCCCACACTACAGGTGGGGCTAAGGAAAATGTAAAATTTAAAAATGTATGGTAAAATGTTCAAAATGTAAGGCTTGCCAAACGCTATCCATGTACCTGGTTGAAATTCTCTCAAAAAAAAAAAAAAAAAAAATGTACCTGGCTGAAAAGAAAGCTAAAGCTAGCTGGCTTATGTTTGTCACTGTAACACAATGATAGCATCTTTAAAATATATAAGTTAAACTCTTATTAAACTTGTTAGGCATAACAGGCGTCTCCATTGAGTCAGAGGTTTTGGGTAATTAAATCTTTACTCTCGATCCTAATTTCTAAATTGAGAGTTAGGCTGAGTTTGGATGTTTTAATAAAAAGATGTTAGATGTTTGAGTATCTTATAGATATGGAAGTTATAAGATTAGGATTTTAAAGAATTTAAATATTCATTATTTGGTGAAAATGGTCATCAAGTCAAAATAAGAAACACATCATCTCTTTTCTATACTACTTAAAAAAACACCGATAGCGTTTCTATGGAGAGTTGTTTTATCATCTTAGATTATCATAATAAATTCTCACTTCTAATTGAGAAAAAGAGAACATTAATTAAAATATTCTAAATCGTAACACGTCTAGATTATTGAAATACTGTTATAGAAAATTCTCATTGTTTATTGATTAAAAAAATCTCAAGTAAAAAAGATTTCTAATTCAAATACTCATGATTGAGGGGAAAAAAAGAATCCGAATAAAAACTTCTCTCATACTTTTTCTATTTTCTCAATATTTTCATTCAATTGTTACTTTAAAATTTAAATTTTACTCAATTAGTCAAAGCGTAAAAGAGGAAGTTTTCCTTCTTCAATTTTCTACGGTAATCATGTTTCAATTGTGGAACCTATTATATTTTCTCAGATAGTTTCTCATTTATATAATTCGCTAGATCTAGAACTACTCTCAGCAGTTTGTGTAGCCATAAATCTTATTAATCATTAGTCGAGATTTGTATACCATTTCGTTGTAGTTGTAAATAAACAATCTTATCGTAGATCCATTGTGATCTTGAAATTATCTAAAATGACGTTGTCATCTCATCTATGGGAGGAGAAACAAAAAGTTAAAATTAGAAAAGAAAATAGATGCAAATAGAAAAGGAGAAGATATAAAAGAAAAGTAAGTTTATAATTTTTGTTACATTTTTTTTTACTCTTTTTCCTTTTTAATATAGTTTACTTTATAAATTTGTATGCTTTTGTACTAGAATTGTTTTATGGAAGTTAATATATTTCAACTTAGATAACTTTGTTTGATTGTTATTATCATGAATTTGATTAAAAAAAAAATTCTTATGAAACTTTATAAATTTTTTCAAATTCTAGGGGATACTGATCAACTATTGGTTCACGTTGAGAAGTCATAGAGTTTCAGAGGCATTTCAGGTTAGAAATAAAAGTTCAAGAGAAAGTGAGGTTTGCATTTTTTACATACTTAGCTTTTTTAGTTACTCTTTTTTTTTCCTTTCAATTGACTTTGATTTGATAATAACCATATTTTTTGCTAGAATATTTTATGAAATTTGATAGACTTTCACTTAGATAATTTTATTTGATGATAGTAAATTAAACTCTCTTAATGAAATAAGTATCTGCGGCGCAGCGAGCAGGCGCATGGGCATGCTGGCACGCAGGCGCGTGCGCGGCTAAGAGGCTGCGCGGGCGCGATAAATGTGTGCTGGCTGTTCGAGCGATTTCTCGGTCATCTGAAGTTTGAATCACGCGATTATCGAACCGTTGGATTCATGAAGACAAGAACTACGTTTATATACCCAGCGTAAGCAGCGGTGGCCTGAAGGGAAGGCGCGGCTATGGGAGATCGGTCAAGGCTCAAACACGAGGGGTTTTGCTGGTGACGAGCAATGCACGTGTTGGGGGAATTTGTATTGGATTTCATTAAGTATCAAGGTGAATTTAGTCACCACTTAACTGAAATTTAATTAAGAATAATAATAGAATAGGTTTTAATATGTATTCTTGAATAGGGTATATTTGGGAGATTGGACGGTTGATCGAGCCTGTACTGGTTGGAATCTGGAGTATCGTATCTCTGATTATTAGAATTCATGTGGAATGAATTGAAAACTTAACTAAGTGGTGACTATTGACTTACATGAGTAACTTTTAACCTTGATTATAATGTTGTTAAGAAAATAAATTGATAGTTAAATTAAACTACCTTAATCCTAATTAAGAAGTAATGATTATAAATCTATAATATTGTAACTGAGTTTACAGCCTGCCATATCTATTCATGTGTATGTGTGATGATTATTTACAATCATAATGTATATCGAATTTGTGAAATTGATGTGATTATATGATGAACTCTAATCGAAAACTGTTGTGTAGATATTAAGTTGAAATCAGATACCAGTTACAATAATTATAACTTGACCAACAAGCACATATTAGATATCTATACTTTACTTGATATATTAAATTTCATGTCATATATGAACTTGAAAGTACATGAATATGATGGTGTGTAACACATTAACATGTATGCGTATGAATGATACCATAAGAACTCTCAAAAAATTATCAAATAATTGAATAAACTCATGACTAATACTCATTGTGTTTTGCATGATTCTATGAATGTGAATGTGTATGTGGTTTTTGTATATACTCATTTGTGTACATTTTCATGCAAATGATAGGGAAAGATAATATTTTCTATTTTGAATACATATATTGAAGGAAGAGACCGGGCGGGAGCCGGTGCTGGAGAAAGACATTGTTTCCTATTTTAAATATATATATTAAAGGAAGGGATCAGGCGGGAGCCGGTGAAGGGGACGATGATGTTATCTGTTTCAATATATTATATATATTGTAGGAAGGGACCGACGGAAGCCGGTGGCGGGAGAAGATGATGAAAACTCATTCAGTGAACATAATTGTGGAATGTGTGTATATAATTGTGATAAGAATTATTAAATGTGTGATCAGTGCATCTTTGAACGTATTGCTGTAATTGCAGAGCCATAAGGGCTTGACATCGTGATACATGAATCATTTTTATATAATTCTTATATGCTATAACAGCACAGTATGTGATCGGTGCATCACTAATTATGAAATTGATGAGATACGAAATTGTACCTGGTAATTGAGATATCTATATTCTAAGAAAAATACAAGAAGACTGGGTAAGAGGTCAAGAGTTAAGAATTAATAAGGTATTGAATTACATATACAAATAAAAAAAATCTGATATCAGAGATTTGAAACTATTAGTTATTTAATTATGCATTCATGAATGCTAAATTGGATATCTTAATCATTGAGTTGTCAATGTCACCTTGTTGTTATTAACCCCTTATTCAGGTCATGGCAAGGATAAGGGCCCAGCTTGAGGCCTTATAAGTAGCAAGACAGATTGAATAGTATTTTGTTGAACACTTATGTTTTATTTGTTAAGTTATCTCTTTATATAAATATTGAAAATGCTCATGTTTTAGTATATTTATGGGAATGGTTGATAGTGGTATAAGTGGTGTATATATCAGTTATGTACTTGAGATAGTTTGAACACTATATAAATGATGATCTTTTGAAAGTGATGTGAATATTAGAATATATGATATTGTGATTGAGTTATGTACTTCTAAAGTTGATAAGTAGGCTTTAATGTTGGCTGAAATTGTTAAGTTTGTATAAGGCAGACTCCCAATTATAAATGAGATGTTACGAAACTATTAATGATTATCTGAATGTTTAAGTATAACAATTTTTTATTATGATAATTCGGTGATTAAAAACTGGAACCGCTACATATGTAACTTGTTAAGAGGAATATATAAAATTTTAAACTATTACAAGTTGATATTTACCATGTGTTTATACCAAAAAAATTAAGATGTAAAAAAGATTATTGATAAAATTATGACCTTCATATGGTTTCTTTTCAAAATATTAATATTCTATTATTAGTGTATGCTAATATGTGTACTTTTTAATTGGAGACAACATCGACTTATTCATATTAGCTATTTTTTTAAAATAGTATAAATAATATGCTAATGTTTTGAATTATTTTGTAAAAAAAATTGATAACAACATTAATGATGAGTTTACCAACTTTTTCTTAAACTATATTGAACATAAAACTTTGAAATTAATATTCTTGATTGAATGGTTGGTTTTCTCAAACAATGCTTATTGAGTAGAATAACAAATTTGAATATTTCTATGTCATTTTATATATTTTTAATATTTTTTGAATAATTTAAATTTATTTATTTGTTTTCTGATAATAGACTTGAACTCTAACTGGTGAACAAAGTGTTTCAAATAATGATAAATATCGGTATTTAGTTTGAAAATTTTAAGAATTAGGGAGAGATATAAGAGAGATTAATTCTTCAGGATACAAGAGGGATAGATTTAATCATTTAGTTAGTAGATTTCATATGTGAAAGAGAGAGTAATTGTATTCGGATATCATCGAATATAGAGAGAGAGTAATTGGCCAAGTTGACTTTTAAATAAGAATAAAAAATAAAGATAAATATTTTAGGATTAAGTCCTTTATATAGGGGATATACTTTACAGTATATCGAGACTGATTTATATTCAGTCTAATTGGTGTTTAACCAAGGAAGGAAATTGAAAGGTGGTTCTTAAATTAAGGAACGTTCTATTGAAGGGAAAACCTCCCACCTGATATTGCCGACTTGGCCAATTAGATTGTTGATATCTCAGTGATTTTGATTAGTTGTCAGATTGATTCCTGTTAAGCAGATGACCAACATCCTGTACTCATGTCCCCCGCATATTACTCATGTTAGTAGCAAGGTCATATCGGCGTCCGGCGGAACATGTCACGTGGTGTCGGGATGATGAGGATGTATCTCACGATCTGTTAGCGTCCGAGGGATTCTGAATGGCACTAAGTGCCACAAGAAGCAAAGTGCCACGCCACACACGTGGTGGGGGCTACCTCTTGAATCTGTGGGGCCACCTCTAGAATTCATTTCCCACACAGAGCAAAGTGCCAGACAGAACAAAGTGCCACACTATGCACGTGGTGGGGGCCACCTCTTGAAATTTGTGGGGGCCACCTCTTGAATCTGTGGGGCCATCTCTTGAATCTATTCTCCAAGAAAAATAATCTTTCCTCCTTCCTGTGTCGCGTGGTATTAGCATGATAAGCATTCTCAGTGCATATTAACAGACACATACCTGTACAATAATAATGTCAGGAGTGTATGTTATTTGTTCTCTTCCCTATTCGCATAATGGTTCCTGCATATCAGACTTCGAATGAGTTCTATTGGAAGTACGAGCTCCAGTATGAACTGTTGGTGTTGTGAGACACCGTTAGGAAGATATTAGAACAACAAATGATACTGATTATTATTATTGTCATTACTATTATTATATATTAATAATAAATCTTGCCTGTTATTGGGGTGATTCATACAGTATTTGGAGTGAGGTACGCTTAGAGCGAATCTCCTTAAGACAATTAGGTCCCCCGCACCGGTGCTAACGGGATAATGGACGCTGGTCTCCCAAGATACAACACTCCTTCACGGTATTTGGATAGCACTACCAAATCACCGTACGGTCGAACCGTAGTCAACCAGTACCTTCCACAGGATCGTTGAAGCGGCGGTACAAGGACAAATTTCGAATGAATATTTGCCTTTACTTTGAAATATCACCCACTATTGAGGATGAAGGAAGGTTGAAGAATATTTTTCTTCAGAAGTACCTGATTCAGACAACAATTCTATAACAGAATCTGTTGAATTTTCTGATTCCTCTTTCAGAACAAATTTCGCAGAATCTTCTTTGGAAGTCGCTTCAGATTCTCACTTCTCGCTGGAAGTCGCTTTCCTACTTCTCAGTTCAGAACTTGCTTCAGAACTTAGATCAGATAGAAAGAGAGAGAGAGATGTATTTGTCTTGGTGTTGGTGTTTTTAATTGAGAATTCGGAGCGCTATTTATAGCGCTCCAGGAGGGGCCAACGGGTCTGAACCCAACGAAAGGTTGCAACCTTTCGACCCAACAGTCACGACTGTTGGCTGCCCAACTGACGCACCCAACAGTCACAACTGTTGGCAGTCCAACAGTCGCAACTGTTGGCATTCCAATAGTCTTGGAGCGGGTCCATTCGGATCCGGATAGCGGAGCGGGTCCGGTTCGGGTAGCGGAGCAACCCATACCCGCGGGACCGGATTCAAAAAGAACCAGGCCGGGTAGGGAACCCGAACCCGAACCCAGGCCCAGGCACCGGCGCCGGCGCCGGCCGGCCAGCCGCCGCCGCCAGCGGCGCCGCGCGCGCGCGCGCATACATGTGCGGGCGAGCATAGATCCCTCCCAATTGCTCACGAAAACTCCAAGTACCCAAAGGGCACGCCCTTTGTTCTCAATTTTCTCTATTTATACACCACAAACTTCCATCCCATGGCTAATGTGGGACTAAATACTTTTAGCTACCTTTAGTCCCGTTTTGACTTTGAATTAGGCAATCTTTAGATTTGAATATCTCATTCATTCGAAGTCGGAATTGAACATGTGAATATACCACGTTCATCCCCAATGGAAGGAGAACACACTCCAACCATCATCCAATTGATTCGATCAACAAATCTCGTCATAATTCAACTCGAAGATTCATACTTATATTCTTCAATTCTAACAATCCCCCACAATGAATGGAGATTTAAGGAAATGACACACAAAGAGACTGACTTTATTGTAAAAGGTACTTGAGAAAAGAAACTGCATAAGGATAGGTGAACTAGGTCTTGAACCTTCCATAGCGAAAGCTTTATCGGACTTACTGACAAATCAGTGAACTAGGTCTTGAACTATTAGCCGTTAGTGTAAGCCAAGTCAACAAGCTTCACACAGTGACTTTCCAAATTAACTTTGATTCTCGGTTGTGTCTGTTTTGGCCTTGGACATTCTTGGTTTCAGAGAGTATCTTTAGGGAGTAACAGCCTCCATAGAAATTTCCAAAGAGCCGGCCTAACTCTATACTCACATAGGTGATGGACCTATTAAGAGTAGTCTACTCTACTCCACTTGTTTAGTAACAAGATATAGGTATCATTAAAAGCGTTAAGTTTATCCTTAATTCACTTGTAGAAAAGCACTTATGTGCACCTTAGGAATGGATTGGAGTCAAGCTCCCAAGTGCTTACTTGCTGATGAAATACACCTAGAGGGGGGGTGAATAGGTGTAAATGCTAATCTAATGATCTTTTTAAACTTAAGTGAATATGAGTGATGCAACGATCTCTCAAAACACGACTAAGAGCCGAATACCCCTTTCGAGGTTCTGAACTCCTTCCTCCCAATTCCCCTTGAATGGGTTAGAGGTGCGCAATGCAACCGTGTTGTATGAGATATGATCGAACAAGTAAAGAATGAAATGCTATGATGAAACACACACACAAGCAATCCAAGCAATCAAGGATATAGCAATACAATGCACACAATTAAGCCAAGCAAGTATAGATGAATTGCAATAGAAATATATGCAAGGCAATATGAAACAATGCTCAAAACACAAACAAGTATATATGATGATATGAATGGATGATGCTTGCACAAATGTAAAAAGAGTAGAGTTGAGAGAAATTGGATCAAACGCAAAGACCAAGATGTGTTTCGAGGTTCGAGCCCCTAGCTCTACATCCCCGCCTACACCACCGTGTAGGATTTCCCAATCCACTATAGGAGTACCAAACTCCTCTCTCAACCTTACAAAGCCACCGAGGCTATACAACCACAATCCACCTCTACCGAAGAGGGATACGGCCCGTAGCCAAATACAACAACCACCTCTACCTAAGAGGCTCACAAACCAATCACAATACCACTCCGATCACCTCTACCGAAGAGGGATTCACAAATGAAGGAGGGTTTACAACAAGTGGTCCAAAAACCATAAACTCTCGTTTCTTTCTCTTTTCTTTTCTCTTTTACTTTTCCACAAAACAAAGATCCTAATAGTTTAGGATAGAAGATAGCTCAAGTGTGGAAACTAGGTGTTTTTGGAAAACAAGCAACAAAGAAAACACTTGGGAAATTCTTGTAAAAGATGGAGTATGAAAACCAATACAAATATCCCAAATTCCTATTTCTTTGATTTTTCCAAAAACCCAAAACAATAAAGATTAGAAGTTTAAAGCACAAAAACTCTTTTTAAAACTCTTTTAAACTCTACTGAAAACCAGAATTTTTTCTCTTAAAAACCCTAGCCAAAATCCCAAAGGAATGGGGTTTATATAGGCCAAAACAGAAAACTAGCCGTTAGGCTGATGTGGCAGTTCTGACAGCCACCGGTCGACCGGCCCGGTCGACCGCCAACGGTCAGAAATATGACCGTTGGGCACTATCGGTCGACCGGCCCGGTCGACCGAAAACTTCCAGAGAGCAGAACTCTCACATCGGTCGACCGACCCGGTCGACCGGATCTGTGCCTAACAGACGTGCACGTCTGTGCACGTCGGTCGACCGGGTCGGTCGACCGGCCCCTTGGTGCGGTCGACCGACACGGTCGACCGACCAGCCTGTCAGCACAAATCAAGGTCAGAATTTTTGGAAAAAATATTTTATAAAAATCTTTATCTTTTCTGAAAATTCCATAAAAATTGTTTTGTCATTTTATATTGAAACATAAACCTGTGATAAAAATTTCAAGACAATATATCAACATATCAATTCATTTTTGTGTCTTGCAAATTTTACCAAAAACAAATCCTGTATTTTTGTCAAACTTGATTTTTCCAAAACATGAATAGGATAGTCAAAATAAGTTTGTTTACCAAGTTAAAGCATGTATGTATAAATAGAAAACATCTACTATACATATAACATATGTAAACTTGTTTTGATCTATTATTCATGAAAACCAAATACCAAATCATAAAACGTGTGTGTTTTGTGCACTTGAGCATATCAACTAAACTAAGCTTTACACATGGATCTAAAACTCATAATCTAAACTAGATACCTAAGTCTTCTTGATGATCTTCATCTTCAAGTAGACTTGCTCCAAAACTCCGTGATTCTCCAAGTGCAAAGGTATGATCTTTAAGCTTTGGCTCCGGAATCACCATGATAAGCTTCTAAACATCTTGTTGAAGCTAATCACCAACTAATATCCTGTTAATGATCTGAAACTTAGAAACACAAGAATATTAGTAAACATAACTACATGAGTGTTGATCATCATCAAAACTAGAGTGGAAGGCCATTGGGCCAACAATCTCCCCTTTTTTGATGATGACAAAACTCATGGAGTTATATATGCATGGATTAAAGTTAAGCTTCAAAGAAGGCTCCCCCTTAACTCATGCATCACAATAAACATAATATATATGCAATGAAAGCACATGATACTAAACAAAAGCATGCATCATATCTTATTATTCATGTAGTTATGTTTGCATGGATTAAAGTTAAGCTTCAAAGAAGGCTCCCCCTTAACTCATGCATCACAATAAACATAATATATATGCAATGAAAGCACATGATACTAAACAAAAGCATGCATCATATCTTATTATTTATTTGCTATGCATGAACTTAGTATATGCAAAAACACAATTATGCATATATAAAAAACAAAACTCAAATTCTTCTCCCCCTTTTTGTCAATCATCAACAAAGGGGTGAATAATCAAAAAACCATAAATAAAATGAGGGTAAAAATCTTACTTCCCCTTTTTGTCAACCAAAACAATACAAACAAAGTTCTCCCCCTTTTTGTCTAAAACAAAAAAACAAAGTCAATAAGGGGTGACTTTAAAAACGTGATATCAATTGAAAATATGTCAATGAAGCATCTTGATACCAATAAACAAACATCAATAAATGTTATATGCTATATACATTCATGAAGAGGAAGACGCTAAGTTAGCTTCCCTACACATATGCATTACATGAAGAAGGGATGACAAGCCCCAATTCACATAACACATATTATGTAATGCATAAGAGGAGATGTGAAGCTCCCCCTACACACGTATATCATATAAAGAAGAGTTGTCAAGCTCCTCAATTTATAATATACTCAACATGAATCTATATGTAAGAGAGATGTTAAGCTCTCCTTGCATATAGGAAATACAAATCAAAACTTTGAATATATTCTTTAAACAACATATGAGATACCAATTGTAATTAAACATAAATCTTTAATTCCTAAAACATGAATCTTGATACTAAATGTATTCAAAATTTGTTATGTTTAACCAATTGAAAAGATTTTACATAGAAACATTGATACCAATTGTAAGAATTGTTCATTTTAAAACATATAAACAACTTTTAATCATAAAGTGTGGGAGTACAAATACCAATTGAAATACAAAATCAAATTTTCTCCCCCTTTATGAAATACAAACTAAAGTCATGCATAGTCTTGATAACAATTTAAAAGTAATCAATTTAAACAAAATTGAAACTCAAGCACTAGCATAAACACAAACATATATATATGTATGAAAAATAGATACCAATAGAAATTGATATACTTGGAATTTAAAGCATACATACATACAAAACATATATGAGTATACAAGAAGATCAAAATGATACCAATTGAAAGAGTTCAATGATACCAATTGACATAACAATAAGCTCAAGTGCATACATCATATTATCTACCACCCAATCATAATTCAAGTTTTAAAGATTTTCAATTTAGGGCATACATGAACATGATCTCCCATCCTACCGCCCTTAGAAGGTAGGGGTTTTCAAAGATAGATTTGAAAATGTAGTTTTGTTTGAAAATCACTACCAAAATGAAGAACGCCGCAACTAGTTAAATGGAAAATTTGTTAACTAGCACGAAATCCTTCAAGCAAGGAATAAAACAAAATTGAAATTCATATGATAATCATCACTCTAACCAATAAAGCATAACTCATGAGAAACAAAACATGAGCAATAGATATGAGTGTACAAATAATATGTGAAGATCATAATCATGAAAAATATTTCATTGAGCTCAATTATTCCTTAAAACATAATTCTATCAAAAACATGAAAAATCATATAAAACTCCTTATTTAATCTTCAAGGCATATGTATGTCTAATACAAGCTAAAATATACATACATATCCAAAACATAAAGAGTCCACAAGATATATGCATTAAGGCACGTGGCTCAAAAAGGATACTCATGTATAGTCAATAGTTTGGATAAGATGGACATATACATGAAGTTAAATATTGACACAATAAACATGACAATCATGAAAACATGAAAAGCATGAAAAGTATGAAAATTTAGCTTTTCATTAAAACAATTTGATACCAATTCTTTTCAAGGTATATGTATGATTTGTCAACCCAAGAAGTATACATACATATCCCTAAACACAATTTGAGTCCATAATATAGATTTTGCATTGAAGGCAAATGACTCAAGGGCTATACATGTATATCTTAATGTTTTGGCAAAATAAACATATACATGAAACCAAAACTCATATAAATCCAAAAATATGAATACAAGTCTAAAATGTATGGATCATCAAAACTAGACTATATTCACACATCTAATGGGAACAAATAAGCATTCAACCCAACATGTATAGATTTATTTGTGTCCCATTTTATGTAAAAATATGAATCCTCGTCTTAATGAAAACTAACATCTAAACATGTAATCAAATCATTAAGCACAAGACAAACACGAATATCATTTTGCTAAAACGAAACTCACACAAATTCATCAAAATTCTTTTATTTGAACAAAGCTTCTAGGTATATGTATGATTCATCCAAATCTAACAATGTACATACATATCCCAATCATAAACGAGTCTATTTAAAAGTAATTGCATGAAGGCAAAAGACTCTATGGGTATACATGTATATTTATTAGGTTTGAATTCAAAATACATATACATGAAGTAAAATCATGAAAATAGGTATGACAAGTATAAATGGAAGAATCCTCAAAACTAGCTTATACAAGTGCATATAGTGGGTACAAATGAGCATGAGGTGCAAAACATATATAAGTCAATTTGTTCTCACTATGTGTACATGTATATATGCAAGTTTTGATAATATCTACATCTAAACTAGTGTATACCACATGAAGTACAAAAACTAGAAAAAAATCATCATGAAAAAGCTAAAACATGATTAATATGTAAATTCACATGTATTAGATTCATGATGTACATTATAGCTTAAACATAAGGTGAGAACACTAAATATGGGTTCATATAAGCATGTGTGTCTCAAATACTATACATGTATGTCAAGGATCTAATAAACATGGAATGAACATACTAATCCATAGACATCAAAAACATGCTATAAACAATGAAATGGAAAGCATGTAAACAAATAATAAGGAGTTAGGAATTGTTACCAAAACCTAGAAAGCAACCTCCTTGTCTCCAAAACTTGGTGGTCCTCTCCACCATCTTTTCCCTTGAAAGTGATGCATCCAATAGATTTCCTTTAAGTCCGGAACGCATCCACTCCAAGGTGTCATCACTCTCACGTCATGTGAGAGCCCACACCTACATCAAAAACTTTAGGGGTGGTGGTCTTTGGTACCCATACTCTTTTGGGTCCATGGGGGTTAGTATCTTCTCTAACCCAAACAAACTTCTTGGCTAAATTTTCAACATGTAAACGATCATAGCAAAATTTAGCAAGATGGCCTTTTCGGCCACAATGTGTACATGTGTACACATGAGCATACATGTGTTGATGGTGTCCGTGTGAAGCATGTGTATGCCGTGAAGGGTGTGCATGCATAAATGATGGAACTTGTTTCTTTCGAACCAAGGATTCCAAATGTGTATGGTTCTTAGCACATTGGCTCATAGTGGAGCCCAAACAATCTACTCTCTTCTTTAGCATACAAATATCATCATTAATCCGAGAAGAAGAGGTACATGCATTAGGTAGTCTAGATGAAGAGGCTACACTAGCATGGCAAACATGTTCATCAATTTTATTTTGCAAAATAATATTCTTATCTAAACAAACATTCAACTCATTTGAAATAGAAATGATTTTGTTTTTCAAAGCAACATTCTCTTTTAAAACAAAATCAACTTTAGAAGACAAATTTTCATTTTTCTTCAAAAGAGTTTCACAATCATTTTTAGACTTTAAAAATTTATTTTCTTTTAAAGCAAGTTCCAATTGAGATCTCAATGAATCCCTTTCATTATAGACCTCAACTTTCTCTTGCAAAACACAATCAAGTCTAGAGTGCAAACATTTATTTTCTTTTTCAATATCTAGACTTTTCTTTTTCAAAATTTTGTACTTCTCAATTAATTTTTCACACACAATAGATAGTTCTTCATTTAAAGCATGGGGATCAACAGAATCATTTGAAGAACTAGCACAATCATTACTATCTAGTTGAGTTTCCGATTGTACCTCAAGGGAGTCATTCCCTTGGACCATGTAGCATTGTTGTGGTTCGGATTCTCCACTAGATTCCTCTTCTTGTTGGATTTGGACTTGAAGCTTGGAGGTGTTGGTGGTAGTCAATTTGTTCCACACTACAAAAGCGGAATCAAAGTTAGAAACACATAAAAGATAATCTTTAGATAAAGTGCTTCTAATGGCCTCTAGGGCTTGTGCATTGGCCCCTATATGATTGCAATCACCAAGATAACATCTCTTGGTGGCCGCAAGGAAAACATGCAAACCTAGGGTCTTTAGGTACATGGACATCCTATACTTCCAAACATCAATGTTGGAAGGGTCAAAACTAGGTGGGGTCATGAAGTCCATGGTATAAACTAAATATGTGCAAACAATCAAATGCAAATGAGATTAGCAAGCAAATGGATCACTCCTAGGATGTTAAGCCTAAGTATCAGGAGCACTAGCTCTGATACCAATTGTAAAACACCTAGAGGGGGGGTGAATAGGTGTAAATGCTAATCTAATGATCTTTTTAAACTTAAGTGAATATGAGTGATGCAACGATCTCTCAAAACACGACTAAGAGCCGAATACCCCTTTCGAGGTTCTGAACTCCTTCCTCCCAATTCCCCTTGAATGGGTTAGAGGTGCGCAATGCAACCGTGTTGTATGAGATATGATCGAACAAGTAAAGAATGAAATGCTATGATGAAACACACACACAAGCAATCCAAGCAATCAAGGATATAGCAATACAATGCACACAATTAAGCCAAGCAAGTATAGATGAATTGCAATAGAAATATATGCAAGGCAATATGAAACAATGCTCAAAACACAAACAAGTATATATGATGATATGAATGGATGATGCTTGCACAAATGTAAAAAGAGTAGAGTTGAGAGAAATTGGATCAAACGCAAAGACCAAGATGTGTTTCGAGGTTCGAGCCCCTAGCTCTACATCCCCGCCTACACCACCGTGTAGGATTTCCCAATCCACTATAGGAGTACCAAACTCCTCTCTCAACCTTACAAAGCCACCGAGGCTATACAACCACAATCCACCTCTACCGAAGAGGGATACGGCCCGTAGCCAAATACAACAACCACCTCTACCTAAGAGGCTCACAAACCAATCACAATACCACTCCGATCACCTCTACCGAAGAGGGATTCACAAATGAAGGAGGGTTTACAACAAGTGGTCCAAAAACCACAAACTCTCGTTTCTTTCTCTTTTCTTTTCTCTTTTACTTTTCCACAAAACAAAGATCCTAATAGTTTAGGATAGAAGATAGCTCAAGTGTGGAAACTAGGTGTTTTTGGAAAACAAGCAACAAAGAAAACACTTGGGAAATTCTTGTAAAAGATGGAGTATGAAAACCAATACAAATATCCCAAATTCCTATTTCTTTGATTTTTCCAAAAACCCAAAACAATAAAGATTAGAAGTTTAAAGCACAAAAACTCTTTTTAAAACTCTTTTAAACTCTACTGAAAATCAGAATTTTTTCTCTTAAAAACCCTAGCCAAAATCCCAAAGGAATGGGGTTTATATAGGCCAAAACAGAAAACTAGCCGTTAGGCTGATGTGGCAGTTCTGACAGCCACCGGTCGACCGGCCCGGTCGACCGCCAACGGTCAGAAATATGACCGTTGGGCACTATCGGTCGACCGGCCCGGTCGACCGAAAACTTCCAGAGAGCAGAACTCTCACATCGGTCGACCGACCCGGTCGACCGGATCTGTGCCTAACAGACGTGCACGTCTGTGCACGTCGGTCGACCGGGTCGGTCGACCGGCCCCTTGGTGCGGTCGACCGACACGGTCGACCGACCAGCCTGTCAGCACAAATCAAGGTCAGAATTTTTGGAAAAAATATTTTATAAAAATCTTTTATCTTTTCTGAAAATTCCATAAAAATTGTTTTGTCATTTTATATTGAAACATAAACCTGTGATAAAAATTTCAAGACAATATATCAACATATCAATTCATTTTTGTGTCTTGCAAATTTTACCAAAAACAAATCCTGTATTTTTGTCAAACTTGATTTTTCCAAAACATGAATAGGATAGTCAAAATAAGTTTGTTTACCAAGTTAAAGCATGTATGTATAAATAGAAAACATCTACTATACATATAACATATGTAAACTTGTTTTGATCTATTATTCATGAAAACCAAATACCAAATCATAAAACGTGTGTGTTTTGTGCACTTGAGCATATCAACTAAACTAAGCTTTACACATGGATCTAAAACTCATAATCTAAACTAGATACCTAAGTCTTCTTGATGATCTTCATCTTCAAGTAGACTTGCTCCAAAACTCCGTGATTCTCCAAGTGCAAAGGTATGATCTTTAAGCTTTGGCACCGGAATCACCATGATAAGCTTCTAAACATCTTGTTGAAGCTAATCACCAACTAATATCCTGTTAATGATCTGAAACTTAGAAACACAAGAATATTAGTAAACATAACTACATGAGTGTTGATCATCATCAAAACTAGAGTGGAAGGCCATTGGGCCAACAGCTGAGTCAATCATAACTAGTTTTTCCTCTTGAACTTAGTCCGTGGGATCTCCAGTTGCTAAGTGAGGTTTCCATTAAGCTGACTCGGTAAGATTAGGCTTTTAGACCCATTCCCCTCGATGCGCAGTTTATACGCTCTCCACTTAAACCTTTACAAGCGGATTCGCTAAATTATCCTTTGACGATACAAAGTCAATAGAGATAATTCCATTTGAGAGCAACTGCTTCACGGTATTATGTTTACGACGAATATGTCTAGACTTACCGTTGTATATAACATTTTGTGCCCTAGATATAGCTGCTTGATTATCGCAGTGTATACATATAGCGGGCACTGATTTTTGCCATAATGGTATATCTTTTAAGAATTATTTTAAATGAGAGAGGTAGCTTTAATATTTTTTTAAAATTACTTAAAAAAACTTTGTTTTAAAATTATATTATTAAAATTTTATAACAACAATGTGAGAAATTCTGAATTGGGCAAGACTGAAAAACACATCTTTTTACCACATTCTAACTGATGTTTTTTAAGTAGTAAAGATTTTCCATACCTTCTTGTCTGTCCCGACGCTTACTTGGAAAATATCATTATTTTTTTTCAAAATCCACATAAAATCAAGTATGTTCATAGTAAAAATCATCTAAAGGGGGTGAATAAGTGATGTGCTAATTAAATGTGAAATTTATGTACTAACAAAAACTAAACAAACAAATAGATTCCAAAGAGAGACTAAATTCCCGGTGAAGGGTTCTAAAACTTCTCAAGATTCCTCTTTTATAAGAGTTGAGGTGCTACAATAACTTTCTTGGATCAAAATAAGTGTAGGCACAATATCAAATATGTAATGAATAAGCAATAATAGTAATGCATGATGTAAACAAGAGTATAGTTGAGTTGATTTGAGAGATAGGCAAACGCAAACACGGGGATACATTTCGAGGTTTAAGCAACTTGTTTTACGTCCCGCCTTTACCTAGAAGGATTTTCACTATCTTCACAAAGGAATTCACAAGAAAACAATCCTACACACAAGAGGAGGGCACAAAGTCAATGGACCTCTACACAAGAGATAGACACAAAGCCAATACTCCTCTACTCAGGAGGGTAGCACAAAGTAAAGAAAAGATTACAACACTTGGTGATCATAGAAATCACAAAGTAGAAATCTTACAATACAAGATTCTAAAGGATAGATTTGAAGATGAAAGTTAAAACTTGTGAGAAAACAAAGATTTTGGAAATGAAGCTCTAAAGAAAACACTTGAGAAAATTTCTTTGAAGATATATGAATGATAGCTCAAATCTTGTATTTCTGAAAAACTAGTTTTCTGATTTTTCAATACTTTTCAACCCTTGAAACAATCACTTGAAAATTTCCCTTAAAGATATGGATTTAAACCTCAAAAACTTGTTGAAAAACTCTGTTCAATGTGGGAAGATAAGCACTAGAAAATTGGTTGAAAAACTCATACAAAAATTATGTAATACCCCGTTTCCAGAATACGTACTTAGTTGCGTATTCAGCTTTTCGATCGTATTTTTTGATTTACTTCCTGTATTTGACCGATTTCAATTTCAAATATCATTTTCTAATATATTAGATTTTATATGATTTTCTGGATTTTTCCTGAATTAAAATGAATTTCTTCAAAACCGGTGTCGACCAGTGTCACTGATCGATTCCCGAATTTTTATTTTCCAAACAGTTAGGAATTACTAGAAAGTCCTTTAGGCTTTATTTCTTAGAATCCTGTTTTCTATCTAAATACTTTTTCTGAGAATTTTATGAATTTATGAAAATTCTAACGGAGTCGGTAGATAACTGATTCCGGGATTTTTAGTTTTAAAACTATAAAGTGTTTCTTAAAAAGGATTTCACTATTAGCCTTCATATATTATTATTGATTTTTGGTGAAATTTACGAGTCGTTCCGAGATACTTGAATTTCGGACGATTTCGGTATTTTCCGAAATGTTTTCCGCATCTTAGACTTAAACCCAGGAACCTGTGTTTCCGATATTTTCATTTTTGGAGATCAAGAAAATATCTTCATTTATCAAATTCTTTTCCTTTTTCCTTTTCTCTATTTTTCTTTCCTTCTTTCCTTCCACCAAATTCCCAAAATATCTTCTCCCAAAATATCTTCCCAAAATATCAAACAAATTCCACACCCTTCCTCATTAATGCCCTCTTTCTCTCTCTCTCCCATGGCCGGCCAAGTGGCCAAGAAGAGGGACACCCATCCCCTCTCCTATTTTGCAATAAACCCCCTCACATTTACATTATTTACACCTCCCTTACAAAATCAAAATCCTATATAAACTTTCTTTTACAATTCTTTTCTCTTTTCTTCACTTCACCAAGAGATTAGCCTTCACCATTTTCTTCTCCATCTCAAACCCTAACTCCAAACCACCTCAAAGTCTTCATCTTCTTCTCAAGCAACTACAACCCTTGGATTTGGATTGCATATCTCTTCATCGGAAGTATCGCCAAAGACCTAGTTGGTGATATTGTCGTCAACGATCATTCGGAACTCGTAGAAGCTTCACATAACCTTTCCTTGTGAGTATTTTTACTCACCAAGACTTGATAAATTCCTATTGTAATTGTGCCTTCATATCTTGTACACATATGACATCAAAATCACATTTTTAAACCATCAAACACAACCACCAGAAAATCTGTACTGTTACTGTTTTTCCCACGATTAGTCGACTTAACCTAGGGACCAGTCGACTAACCCACCTTAGTTGAAACTTAACCTTTTCTGATTTCACAGTTTTAGTCGACTAAGCCATATTACCAGTCGACTAGACCCCCCTAGTCGACTATATTTTTAACCTAGTCGACTAATCTTTCCCTGAACCAGAAAACCCAACTCTCGGTTCCAGTCGACTCATCCAAAATATTAGTCGACTTAGGACCCCTAGTCGACTACCCATTCCTCCCTAGTCGACTCCTGTTTTCCTGAAATAAAACATCAACTCTCTGTATCACAGACTTAGTCGACTTAAGTATCCGTTAGTCGACTAGTAGTTCCCTGTTAGTCGACTACCCTTACAACCCTAGTCGACTAACTTTTCCTGAAACAGAATTACAACTCTCTGAAACCCAGTTTTAGTCGACTCATCTAGACTGTTAGTCGACTTAAGACCCCTATTAGTCGACTAATCCTTCCACCTAGTCGACTAATTCTGAATGTCTGACTTAGTTGATTTCCTATTTGAATTTGGATTTTATCTTTGATACATGTGTAACATATTATTCCTGTTTATACTTCATGACTGGTATTACATGACATGTTACTTGATGGATCTCACCACTTGTTACTTCATGACTTGTTATTACATATTCTCGTTTCATGACTCGTTAAATAGTGAATATCACCTTTTATCATGCTATCTCTTAAACCAAGCATGATGCACTTGACTTTTGTATAAAATGGACCAACTTACACATGGGTCGGGGGAAACAAGCGGATATCGATATGTGTTCGTGTTTACAGTGGCATTAGGTATATTGTACAATTATATTTCCGGTCTGACCTGAGGGCCTCCAGGGGACCGAGGGGAGTGCTTGCTCCCTCTTCCTGATACAGTCATGACAAAGGGCATACATAAGTCCCTCCTGATAGGCCTTGCGGCTGGTTCCGTCATCAAGCAACGGAACACCCTGGACCGTGGTCCCGGGCATGCACGGGACCCACTGTAAACATAGTTCGTCGATACAACCGCTGTTTCCAATAACAACCTTGCTTTACTAGGATATGGATCTATGTGCTCTGGGACGCTGGGTCACATAGTTAGATATCACAGTAAGACAAGTAATAATAATAAGACGTTAACTGTAGATTCATTGTATCAGGATTTTATCTCTTCATGCTTTTCATACTTGTTAGTTGATATTCCTTATAACTGTTTCATCTTTCCTTATTCATGTTCCTTAGCCACTTGGCTATAGTTGTTCATTGTTATATGTCTTGACTCCTTGGATTTGCACATTCAGGTTCTGAGGCTTGGAACGAAGTGGAGCCATCCACAGAGGACCAAGCTTACCTTAGTGAGCAGGCGGACTAGTTCCAGTCCCCTCGTGCCAGACTTACCTTTTGACTCACGAGATCTTCTTTCTACTTGTGAGCTTTTTGTATACATATTTGTATATATTTCTTTTGGACTTGGTTATAATGTGATACACATGAAATGTGTAATACTTTATAATATCCTGTGATAACTTTGTATGTGTACTTCTTGTGTTGGCATATGTATGATTACCACGCTTTGTCGTACTCTGATCCTTGCTGTACTTTTATGCTTAGCGTATATGCGTGGGGGCAATTTATGACCTACGTATATACGTCGCAGTGACGTCCCCGTATCCGTGGAATCGGGGCGTGACAGGTTGGTATCAGAGCTTAGGCTCTCAAACCTAAAGTACAATCAAGCAGCAAATTACTGAAATTTGCTAATGCCAACTACAATATACAAAGTTATTAAGTCCTTCTTGATTCCTTCCTCGATTCATTCCCTTGTATCCTAAACTCCTTCCAATTGTTTTCAAATTCCAGTTTTCTATTCCTAACTCGGTATGGAGCGAAGGACGGGCCGTAACCACTCGGGGCAAGCTTCGAATGGACCCACGGGAGAGAATGTGGATATTTTGAGGGTCATTCAGACCATGATGGAGAACCAGCAGCAGCAGACGGAGCTTCTCCGACAAGAGTTGACAGCTCCAAAAGAACAGAGGCCGGGGAACATTTCAGATTTCAGAAGGTTGCAGCCAGCCATATTCACGGGTGAAGAGAAACCCCTGGATGCTGAACAATGGCTGACAGACACCACAGATCTGCTGAATGCAGCCAGGGTACCAAAGGAGAACCAAGTTGAGGTCGCCAAGATTCAGTTGAAAGATATAGCTAGAACTTGGTGGCTCGCTGAGGAGGCCAGATTGGAGAAGCCTGTCACCTGGGACACATTCTCCAAGAGTTTCTACAGCAGATTCTTCCCTGCTACTGCTCAGAAGGACATGGAAGAGCAGTTTATCAGACTCCAGCAGTGGAACAAGTCCGTGGATGAGTATGCCGCGGAGTTTCTTAGACTTAGCCGCTTCGCGCCGTACATGGTAACGGATGAGGAGAAGCGGGCAAGCAGATTTCAGCAGGGCCTGCAGATGGACATACAGGTCTTCTTGATGCCCCAACAACTGAAGACCTATTCAGAAGTTCTCACCATAGCTCGAGAGGTGGAGCGTGGGTTAGAGAAGAAGCAAGCCAACCAGATGAGGAACCAGGCCATGAAGAGGCCGTTTGCACCAATGGGAAGAGGAGGCCCATACAGAGCAGCAAAAGTTCAGGCAAGGCAACCATTCAGACCAGCTCCTTACCAGATGACTCAACCAGGTCCTATCTGCAACTTTTGCCAGAAACCAGGACATTCGCAGCAGAATTGCCGGAGGGCAAATGGATTATGTTTGGTGTGTGGATCACGAGACCATGCAGTAGAGACCTGTCCACACAGGAGAATTGGGTTTGCCAACCAAGCTTTGCCGGCACCTCAAGGACCGAATGGACAGAGGGCACTTTCAGGGCCACTTGGGCAGAGGAACCAAGGACCAGTGATGAGGAGAGCTCTTCCCCTTCCTCCGCAGCATGTTGTTCGCCCAGTCCAGAGAGGAGCCAGGACTGCAGCAGGGCGTGGTAGAGGTCAGGCTTACAATCTGACAGCAGAAGAGGCTGAGACATCTGAGGAGGTGATAACAGGTAACATCAGAGTTCATTCAAAACCTGTTCTCGCTCTCTTCGATTCAGGAGCATCCCACTGTTATATCTCAGATCATTTTGTGGCTTTACATTCTATACCTGTTAGATTATTAGACCACAAATGGGAGATTAGTACTGGGAATGGAGTAGTCATATCTTCTAGAGTTTGTATTGATTGTCCAGTAGAACTTTGTGATAAGATCTTGGCCATAGATATGCTCGTACTAGACACCAAAGGGTACGACGTAATCTTAGGCATGACCTGGCTCAGTCAGTACCATGCAGTGATTGACTGTAGGGAGAAGAAGATTAATTTCAGAATCCCTCATCAACCGGAGTTCCAATTCAGTGGAGAAGTGAAGTCTATCAAGGGAAAGACTCGGATGACTACTTCGGAGATTCAGAAGGGAGTACTGGTGTGGGATGAATTCCCTGGAGTGTTTGCTGAGATTTCAGGACTGCCACCAGAAAGGATGATTGAGTTCTCCATTGACACAGTTCCAGGAGCAGCTCCTATATCCAAGGCTCCGTACAGGATTGCACCGACAGAGTTAGAGATTCTGAAGAAGCAACTGCAGGAATACTCAGACAAGGGATTGATTCGGCCAAGTACTTCACCATGGGGAGCTCCAGTACTGTTGGCGAACAAGAAGGATGGTGGTAAGAGACTTTGTATTGATTATAGGGAATTGAACAAAGTTACCATCAAGAATAAGTACCCCTTTCCCAGGATTGATGATTTGTTTGATCAGCTTCATGGAGCCCGAGTATTCTCTAAATTGGATTTACAGTCGGGTTACCATCAGCTGAGGGTAAAGAAGGAGGATATTCCGAAGACGGCATTCAGGACCCGTTATGGCCACTATGAGTTTCTAGTTATGCCTTTCGGAGTCACCAATGCCCCTGCAGTTTTCATGGATTTGATGAACCGAGTGTTCTCGCCCTATCTGGATCAGTTCGTTGTTGTTTTCATAGATGACATTTTGATCTATTCAAAGAACAACAGGGAGCATGCAGAACACTTGAGGATTGTGTTGCAGACTCTCCAGCAGGAGCAGCTTCATGCCAAGAGGAGCAAGTATGAGTTCTGGTTGGACAGCATAGCCTTCCTTGGACACATTGTTTCAGCAGAAGGAATTTCAGTTGATCCCAGCAAAATCCAGGCAGTGAGAGATTGGCCGTTTCCGAGGACGGTGACTAAGATTAAGAGTTTTCTTGGACTAGCCGGATATTACAGACGCTTTGTCCGGGATTTCTCTAGGATTGCAGCCCCGTTGACCAAGCTCACCAGGAAAGGAGAGAAGTATTTATGGACAGAGGAGTGTACCGCAGCATTTGAGCAATTGAAGCAGAGGCTCATTTCAGCTCCAATCTTGAAGACTCCCTCAGGGAGAGGAGGGATGGTCATATTCAGTGATGCATCAGGAAAAGGCCTGGGATGTGTACTTATGCAACATGATCATGTCATAGCATATGCATCTAGGCAACTGAAGACTCATGAGCGGAATTACCCAACTCATGACTTGGAGCTAGCAGCTGTGATATTTGCTTTGAAGATCTGGAGGCATTATCTTCTGGGAGACAAAGTGTTGATATATACAGATCATAAGAGTCTCAAGTATATCTTCTCACAGAAAGAGTTGAATATGAGGCAGAGGAGATGGCTAGAACTGATGGCGGACTATGATATTGACTTGCAATATCATCCAGGCAAGGTCAATACAGTTCCAGATGCGCTGAGCAGGATGCCAGAGAATAGAGTGCTTGTCCAACTTACTCAGTAGAAGGAGTTGATTCAGGACTTCATCAGATTGGACTTACTGTTGGTTCGAAGGACTGAGAAGGCAGGACAGTTCATGACTTTGCAGATCCAGTCAGCATTGATAGATGAGATCAAGGAAGCTCAAGAGGAAGACCCCAGATTACAGATATTCCGAGCTCAGGTAGAGGCTGGATTGAGGACTGACATCTGTATTCATCCAGATGATGCATTGTATTTTGGTAGTAGACTTTGTGTTCCCAAGGAGAAGTTAGACAGAAAATCTTAGCAGAAGCACACAGTTCGGCCTATTCCATACACCCAGGGGGAAACAAGATGTATCAGGACTTGAAGAAGCAATTTTGGTGGAATGCTATGAAAAGGGAGATAGCTCAGTTTGTAGCTAAGTGTTTGGTTTGCCAGCAGATAAAGATAGAGCATCAGAGATCAGCTGGACTTCTACACCCCTTACCGATACCCGAATGGAAGTGGGAGCACATTACTATGGATTTTGTCACGGCATTACCTCGTAGTCCCAAGGGTAATAATGCTGTGTGGGTAATCATTGATCGCCTCACCAAGTCAGCTCACTTCATACCATTCAGGGTGGGTCAGACAACAGAGGTTTTGGCAGACAAGTACATGAAGGAGATAGTTCGTCTTCATGGAGTTCCAGTCAGTATTGTTTCAGACAGAGACACCAGATTTAGATCTCATTTCTGGGAAAGTCTCCAAGAAAGTTTGGGAACTCGTCTGAAATTCAGTACATCATATCATCCTCAGACAGACGGACAATCTGAAAGGACTATCCAGATCCTTGAAGATATGCTAAGGGCCTGCATGATTGAGTTTAAGGGATCTTGGGAAGATCATCTTCACTTGGCTGAATTTTCTTATAACAACAGTTATCAGGCAAGTATCAAGATGGCACCTTTTGAGGCACTGTATGGAAGAAAGTGCAGATCACCGATTTGTTGGGATGAAGTCGGTGAGAGGAGACTTTTGGGACCAGAGATCCTGATTCAGACAACAGAGAAAGTCAGAGTCATCAGAGATCACCTCAGGGCAACACAGAGTAGGCAGAAGAGTTGGGCAGATTCACAGAGAAGGCCATTGGAGTTCCAGGCAGGAGATCATGTGTTCTTGAAGATATCACCTACCAAGGGAGTTATCCGGTTCGGTCTTCGTGGAAAGCTTAGTCCAAGATATATCGGCCCATTCGAGATTTTGGAGCGAGTGGGAGATGTGTCTTACAGATTGGCTTTACCTCCATCTTTGGACGGAGTGCACAATGTTTTCCACGTATCTCAGTTGAGGAAGTATATCAAGGATGATAGTCATATTCTGGATCATTCCGAACTGGAACTACAGCCGGACTTATCATATCAAGAGCAGCCGATGGCCATTTTGGATAAGAGTGTCAAGACACTGAAGAACAAGGCTATACCATTAGTGTTGGTGTCTTGGAACAGGCATGCGCCAGGAGAGGCCACTTGGGAACGAGAGGATGTTATCCGAGAGCGTTATCCTCAACTCTTCACATCTTGATTGGTAAGACTCTTTCCTTCTATTCTTCTCTACCGTTATCTTCCATCTTATCCTTCTCTATCTGTTACTTTTCCTGTTACCTTTCACCTTATGAAATTTCGAGGACGAAATTTTTGTAAGGTGGATGGATTGTAATACCCCGTTTCCAGAATACGTACTTAGTTGCGTATTCAGCTTTTCGATCGTATTTTTTGATTTACTTCCTGTATTTGACCGATTTCAATTTCAAATATCATTTTCTAATATATTAGATTTTATATGATTTTCTGGATTTTTCCTGAATTAAAATGAATTTCTTCAAAACCGGTGTCGACCGGTGTCACTGATCGATTCCCAAATTTTTATTTTCCAAACAGTTAAGAATTACTAGAAAGTCCTTTAGGCTTTATTTCTTAGAATCCTGTTTTCTATCTAAATACTTTTTCTGAGAATTTTATGAATTTTTGAAAATTCTAACGGAGTCGGTAGATAACTGATTCCGGGATTTTTAGTTTTAAAACTATAAAGTGTTTCTTAAAAAGGATTTCACTATTAGCCTTCATATATTATTATTGATTTTTGGTGAAATTTACGAGTCGTTCCGAGATACTTGAATTTCGGACGATTTCGGTATTTTCCGAAATGTTTTCCGCATCTTAGACTTAAACCCAGGAACCTGTGTTTCCGATATTTTCATTTTTGGAGATCAAGAAAATATCTTCATTTATCAAATTCTTTTCCTTTTTCCTTTTCTCTATTTTTCTTTCCTTCTTTCCTTCCACCAAATTCCCAAAATATCTTCTCCCAAAATATCTTCCCAAAATATCAAACAAATTCCACACCCTTCCTCATTAATGCCCTCTTTCTCTCTCTCTCCCATGGCCGGCCAAGTGGCCAAGAAGAGGGACACCCATCCCCTCTCCTATTTTGCAATAAACTTGTAATACCCCCGTTCCCGGAATACGTACTTAGTTGCGTATTCAGATTTTCGATCGTATTTTTTTCGATTTGTTTCCTGTATTTATTCTGTATTATGAATTCCTTATATGATTGTTTTGCCTTGGATGTGGATCGGTGAACTCGGAGTCAGCCTTAGTCTGAGCCGGGGACTCGATCTCAGAGTTTTACTTGTTTTAGACATTCTGGTTATCCGATTCGACCGATTTCAGTTTTAAACATCGTTTTCCAATATTTTGGATTTTCTATGATTTTCTGGAATTTTCTGTGATTAAGTTGAAAATCTTCAAAACCGGTGTCGGCCAGTGCCGCTGACCGATTCCCAGATTTTTAGTTCTCAAACTGTTTAGAATTTCATGATGGTCCTTTAGACTTTATCTTTTAGAATTACATTTCCTACTTAAATACTTTTTCTGAGAATTTTATGATTTTATGAAAATTCCATCGGAGTCGGTAGGTAACTGATTCCGGGATTTTTAGTTTTAAAACTATAAAGTATTTCTTAAAAAGGATTTCACTATGAGTCTTCATATATTATTATTGATTTTTGGGTAAATTTGCGAGTCGTACTGAGATACTTGAATTTCGGACGATTCCGGTATTTCCCAAATTGTTTTCCGTATTCTTGACTTGGACCCGGGTATCTGTATTTTCAACAATTTCATTTGAGTTCAAGAGAAAATATCTTCTCCTTTATAATTCCTCTTCCTTTTTCCTTTTCTTTATTTCTTTCCTTCCTTCCCAAGCCACACACTTTTCCAATTTTCCCAAATTACCAAAATTCCTATTTTTCCTCTCCACACAACTCCCACCTACCTCCACCATTTAATGCATCTCTCTCTCTCTCTCCCATGGCCGGCCAAGTGGCCAAGAGAGGGACACTCACCTCACCTCCCCTTTTGCAAATAACCCCCTCTCTTCCATCTCAATTACAACTCCTTCACAAATTCCAAATCATATATAAACCATTCCTTTACATTTCTCTTTCTTTCTTCACTTCACCAAAAGAAAGACCCTTCACCAAAATCTCTCCTCCATCTCAAATTCAAACCCTAACTCCAACACCAAGATCATCTTCTCCACCTCAAGCAACTTCAACTTCAACAACTACTTTTGGATTGAGGCCATCATCTCCACCTTGGGATCCTTTCAAGACTACAAGCTTCACCTAACCAATCCTAGTGAGTATTTTTACTCACCAAGACTCATCAAATTCCTAGTATACTTGTATTTACAATTCTTATACATTTACATCTTCAAAATCACATTTTTAGACTATCAAGCACAACCACCAGATTCAGTTCTGTACACTGTGTTCGACCATGATTAGTCGACTTGACCTAGAACCTAGTCGACTAGAAACCTTAGCTGAAACGTAGCCTTTTCTGACTTCACAGTTTTAGTCGACTAGTCCCTATTACCAGTCGACTAGATATCCCTAGTCGACTACTAGAATTCCCCTAGTCGACTCCTGAAATAAACTCAACTCTCTGTATCTCAAACTTAGTCGACTTAAGTATCTGTTAGTCGACTTGTAGTTCCCTGTTAGTCGACTACCCTTTTTACCTAGTCGACTAACTCTTCCTGAAACAGAAACCCTAACTCTCTGGAACACATTATTAGTCGACCACCCTATTTTCCTAGTCGACTAACCCTTCTATTAGTCGACTACTATTCCAACCTAGTCGACTAACTTATGGCTGCCTGGTATTGTGATTTCCTTCTTGACTATGTATCTTACCCTTGATACATGTACTATATATTATTCCTACTTATACTTCATAGCTTGTACTTTATGATCTATTAATTGGTGTATATCATCTCTTGTCACTTCATATTCCCAGGTTTATGTATTGCCATGCAACTGCTTGTTTCATTCTTATACTTGTACCATGCATGTGATGTTCTTGCTTCTTTATTTTATACCATGCGTGGCAGACCCTTCGGGGTCGTTGAACCCTGTTTGCTTCTATGTTTCCCCTTGCCTTGCTATGATCCAGACACGTCAGTACATGTTTTCCTTTAACACATGTATATCACCTGACATGCCACCACTTTACTAGACCTCTTGTTATGTCTTGACTGACCCGGCCTATTATCAATCTATTGTTATGTTTTATTGCTTGTGATATATCACCACCTTGTCATGCTATCTTTAAAACCAAGCATGATACACTTGACCTTATGATTATCTTGTTTACGGGAACCCTGCCTTATTTTTTGGAACTAAGTGCCACACCATACTCGGTGGGGGCCACCTCTAGAATCCACCCCCTCAGAACAAAGTGCCACATGGAACAAAGTGCCACACCACACGGTGGGGCCACCCCTTGAATCTGTGGGGGCCACCTCTTGAATCTGTAGGGCTATTACTGTTATGACTGTTTATTCCCGTAACCTGATAATCTTAATAAGCTACAACTTTTATGGGTATGGGAGGAAGTGATGGATGCCGGAATGATACCTTGCTTATAGTGATGGAATAAAAGTATATATATATATATACATATATATATATGTACTGGCGGTAGTGAATCTGAATTACTGAATAGGGGGACTTTGGGCCTCCAAAGCCGGTTCCAGGTGTATGGAAACCACTATAAGAAGTTCTATCAGTTCTCCATCTACTTCCGTTAACAAACCTCGGATAGCTTATATATGGATGTATGTGTGATGGGATGTACACCCGGGCACATACCTAGATATATGGGTCAGACGAGTAATAATAATAATAGAGACCTGTTATGTTATGACTCCTAGTCTACTCGTTATGTCATGATTCCAGTGATGATTCCTGTTTTGATGTTTGTTACGATTCTTATCATCCTTGTTATATATTCCCGTTTTGACTGTCATATGATTTGCAACTCTGATTCTATATGCTTGGGATTTCTGTGGCATGAGACAAGGGTATATATATGAGGGTTTCCTTGTTTGGATTATCCCCTCGATGTATTAGTCTCATGGGACCGTGACTTAAGCATATACAATCACTTTTGCCTGTAATCAGCCTTACTTTGCATTTCCCGTTTCATGATTATGCTATACCTGTTCTTGTATACCACTCTTGTGTTCTAACCTTTCTACTCTTGTCACTTAGCCATTTGGCTGTAGCCTGTTCATTATTGGGAGGTCCTGACTCCCTTGGATTTGTATGTTCAGGTTGAAGCTTGGATCGAAGTGGAGCTGTCCACAGTAGATCGAGCTTTCTTTAGTGAGCAGGCAGACTAGCTCTACTTCCGTCGTGCCAGACTCCTTTTGACTCACGGGATCTTCACCCTTCTCGTGAGCATTTTGTATCTTTATTGTATATTTTACTTTTGGACTTGGTTGTGATAAAGGACATATGTAATATGTATAGTTTATCATATCCTGTGATGACTTGTATATGTACCTTTTATGTTGGCATGTGTATGTATACCACGCTTTGTGTTGTACTCTGATCCCTTGCTTGTACTTTTATGCTTAGCGTATATACGTGGGGGCAATTTATGATCTACGTATATACGTCGCAGTGACGTCCCCGTATCCGTGGAATCGGGGCGTTACAGGTTGGTATCAGAGCTTAGGCTCTCCCACCTATAGTACAATCAAGCGGCAAATTCTAGTAATTTGCTAATGCCAACTGCAATGTACAAAGTCATCTAGTCCTTCTTGATTATCTAGTTCTTCTTGGTTCCTTCCTTCATATCCTGAAATCCTTCCATTTTTCCATCACTTTCCAGTCATTCTTCATCAACTAGGCATGGATAGAAGATCGGGTCGTAGCAGCTCTGGACCAGCATCGAATGGAGCAGTGGGAGAGAATGTGGATATATTGAGGGTTATCCAGATGATGATGGAGAACCAGCAGCAACAGACCGAACTTCTCCGGCAAGAGTTAGCAGCACCTAAAGGACAGAGGCCGGGGAATATTTCAGATTTCAGACGGCTGCAACCGGCTATATTCACGGGTGAAGAGAAACCCTTGGATGCTGAGCAATGGTTGACCGACACATCAGACTTGTTGAATGCAGCTCGTGTCCCAGAGGAAAACCAAGTGGAGGTTGCCAAGATTCAATTGAAGGATATAGCTAGAACTTGGTGGCTAGCTGAGGAGGCAAGATTGGAGAAGCCTGTCACTTGGGACACGTTCTCCAAGAGTTTCTACAGCAGATTCTTCCCTGTCACAGCTCAGAAAGACATGGAGGAGCAGTTCATCAGACTTCAGCAAGGGGAGAAGTCCGTGGATGAGTATGCCGCGGAATTTCTCCGACTTAGCCGCTTTGCTCCGTATATGGTGACGGATGAAGAGAAGCGGGCAAGCAGATTCCAGCAGGGCTTACAGATGGACCTACAAGTTTTCTTGATGCCCCAGCAGCTGAAGACCTATTCAGAAGTTCTCACCATAGCTCGAGAAGTGGAGCGTGGACTGGAGAAGAGGAAAGTGAACCAGATGAGGAATCAGGCCAAGAAGAGGCCTTTTGAGTTGATGGATGAGGAAGATGCAGATAGGGCAACCCAAGGCCCAATGATTAAGAGACCATTCCAAACCCCTCTTCCTCAGATCACATGCAATTATTGCCACAGACCCGGGCATTATAAGAGTGATTGTCGAGTAGCCAAGAGATTATGTTTGGCATGTGGGTCAGAGAGACATATGCTAAGGGATTGCCCACACAGGAAGTTTATACACATGGCTCCGATCAGACCAGCTCTTCCAGCCCCAGCTCATCCAGCCCCAGCACTTCCAGCGCCGCCACTAAGGAGGAACCCTGAACCTGTTGATCGAAGAGTTCCATTTCCACCTCAACGGTATGATCATCAGCAGAGGGGAATGAGGCCTAGAGCAGATCAAGGTAGAGGTCAAGTTCACATCATGGCAGCAGAGACCTCAGGCGATGCAGCAGAGTGGGTAGATCAGTATCCAGATCAGGAGCCTTAGGGATATCATGGTAACCCCTACCCCATATCTTGCATTTGAGTTGGTTATCATTCTAAATGTTTTTCTCTTGTCATTCTTTCATTTTCCATCCTGATCCTCCCTGTATTCATCTTATTCCCTGTTTTGGTTTTATGAGCCCTTTATTCCAGCCTTTGTCCCCTTTGTGTTCATTTCACCCCTTAATGAAATTGCGAGGACGCAATTTTTGTAAGGTGGGTGGATTGTAATACCCCGTTCCCGGAATACGTACTTAGTTGCGTATTCAGATTTTCGATCGTATTTTTTTCGATTTGTTTCCTGTATTTATTCTGTATTATGAATTCCTTATATGATTGTTTTGCCTTGGATGTGGATCGGTGAACTCGGAGTCAGCCTTAGTCTGAGCCGGGGACTCGATCTCAGAGTTTTACTTGTTTTAGACATTCTGGTTATCCGATTCGACCGATTTCAGTTTTAAACATCGTTTTCTAATATTTTGGATTTTCTATGATTTTCTGGAATTTTCTGTGATTAAGTTGAAAATCTTCAAAACCGGTGTCGGCCAGTGCCGCTGACCGATTCCCGGATTTTTAGTTCTCAAACTGTTTAGAATTTCATGATGGTCCTTTAGACTTTATCTTTTAGAATTACATTTCCTACTTAAATACTTTTTCTGAGAATTTTATGATTTTATGAAAATTCCATCGGAGTCGGTAGGTAACTGATTCCGGGATTTTTAGTTTTAAAACTATAAAGTATTTCTTAAAAAGGATTTCACTATGAGTCTTCATATATTATTATTGATTTTTGGGTAAATTTGCGAGTCGTACCGAGATACTTGAATTTCGGACGATTCCGGTATTTCCCAAATTGTTTTCCGTATTCTTGACTTGGACCCGGGTATCTGTATTTTCAACAATTTCATTTGAGTTCAAGAGAAAATATCTTCTCCTTTATAATTCCTCTTCCTTTTTCCTTTTCTTTATTTCTTTCCTTCCTTCCCAAGCCACACACTTTTCCAATTTTCCCAAATTACCAAAATTCCTATTTTTTCTCTCCACACAACTCCCACCTACCTCCACCATTTAATGCATCTCTCTCTCTCTCTCCCATGGCCGGCCAAGTGGCCAAGAGAGGGACACTCACCTCACCTCCCCTTTTGCAAATAACCCCCTCTCTTCCATCTCAATTACAACTCCTTCACAAATTCCAAATCATATATAAACCATTCCTTTACATTTCTCTTTCTTTTCTTCACTTCACCAAAAGAAAGACCCTTCACCAAAATCTCTCCTCCATCTCAAATTCAAACCCTAACTCCAACACCAAGATCATCTTCTCCACCTCAAGCAACTTCAACTTCAACAACTACTTTTGGATTGAGGCCATCATCTCCACCTTGGGATCCTTTCAAGACTATAAGCTTCACCTAACCAATCCTAGTGAGTATTTTTACTCACCAAGACTCATCAAATTCCTAGTATACTTGTATTTACAATTCTTATACATTTACATCTTCAAAATCACATTTTTAGACTATCAAGCACAACCACCAGATTCAGTTCTGTACACTGTGTTCGACCATGATTAGTCGACTTGACCTAGAACCTAGTCGACTAGAAACCCTTAGCTGAAACGTAGCCTTTTCTGACTTCACAGTTTTAGTCGACTAGTCCCTATTACCAGTCGACTAGATATCCCTAGTCGACTACTAGAATTCCCCTAGTCGACTCCTGAAATAAACTCAACTCTCTGTATCTCAAACTTAGTCGACTTAAGTATCTGTTAGTCGACTTGTAGTTCCCTGTTAGTCGACTACCCTTTTTACCTAGTCGACTAACTCTTCCTGAAACAGAAACCCTAACTCTCTGGAACACATTATTAGTCGACCACCCTATTTTCCTAGTCGACTAACCCTTCTATTAGTCGACTACTATTCCAACCTAGTCGACTAACTTATGGCTGCCTGGTATTGTGATTTCCTTCTTGACTATGTATCTTACCCTTGATACATGTACTATATATTATTCCTACTTATACTTCATAGCTTGTACTTTATGATCTATTAATTGGTGTATATCATCTCTTGTCACTTCATATTCCCAGGTTTATGTATTGCCATGCAACTGCTTGTTTCATTCTTATACTTGTACCATGCATGTGATGTTCTTGCTTCTTTATTTTATACCATGCGTGGCAGACCCTTCGAGGTCGTTGAACCCTGTTTGCTTCTATGTTTCCCTTGCCTTGCTATGATCCAGACACGTCAGTACATGTTTTCCTTTAACACATGTATATCACCTGACATGCCACCACTTTACTAGACCTCTTGTTATGTCTTGACTGACCCGGCCTATTATCAATCTATTGTTATGTTTTATTGCTTGTGATATATCACCACCTTGTCATGCTATCTTTAAAACCAAGCATGATACACTTGACCTTATGATTATCTTGTTTACGGGAACCCTGCCTTATTTTTTGGAACTAAGTGCCACACCATACTCGGTGGGGGCCACCTCTAGAATCCACCCCCCTCAGAACAAAGTGCCACATGGAACAAAGTGCCACACCACACGGTGGGGGCCACCCCTTGAATCTGTGGGGGCCACCTCTTGAATCTGTAGGGCTATTACTGTTATGACTGTTTATTCCCGTAACCTGATAATCTTAATAAGCTACAACTTTTATGGGTATGGGAGGAAGTGATGGATGCCGGAATGATACCTTGCTTATAGTGATGGAATAAAAGTATATATATATATATATATATATATATATATATATATATATATATATATATATATATATATATATATATATATATATATATATATATATATATATATATATATATATGTACTGGCGGTAGTGAATCTGAATTACTGAATAGGGGGACTTTGGGCCTCCAAAGCCGGTTCCAGGTGTATGGAAACCACTATAAGAAGTTCTATCAGTTCTCCATCTACTTCCGTTAACAAACCTCGGATAGCTTATATATGGATGTATGTGTGATGGGATGTACACCCGGGCACATACCTAGATATATGGGTCAGACGAGTAATAATAATAATAGAGACCTGTTATGTTATGACTCCTAGTCTACTCGTTATGTCATGATTCCAGTGATGATTCCTGTTTTGATGTTTGTTACGATTCTTATCATCCTTGTTATATATTCCCGTTTTGACTGTCATATGATTTGCAACTCTGATTCTATATGCTTGGGATTTCTGTGGCATGAGACAAGGGTATATATATGAGGGTTTCCTTATTTGGATTATCCCCTCGATGTATTAGTCTCATGGGACCGTGACTTAAGCATATACAATCACTTTTGCCTGTAATCAGCCTTACTTTGCATTTCCCGTTTCATGATTATGCTATACCTGTTCTTGTATACCACTCTTGTGTTCTAACCTTTCTACTCTTGTCACTTAGCCATTTGGCTGTAGCCTGTTCATTATTGGGAGGTCCTGACTCCCTTGGATTTGTATGTTCAGGTTGAAGCTTGGATCGAAGTGGAGCTGTCCACAGTAGATCGAGCTTTCTTTAGTGAGCAGGCAGACTAGCTCTACTTCCATCGTGCCAGACTCCTTTTTGACTCACGGGATCTTCACCCTTCTCGTGAGCATTTTGTATCTTTATTGTATATTTTACTTTTGGACTTGGTTGTGATAAAGGACATATGTAATATGTATAGTTTATCATATCCTGTGATGACTTGTATATGTACCTTTTATGTTGGCATGTGTATGTATACCACGCTTTGTGTTGTACTCTGATCCTTGTTTGTACTTTTATGCTTAGCGTATATACGTGGGGGCAATTTATGATCTACGTATATACGTCGCAGTGACGTCCCCGTATCCGTGGAATCGGGGCGTTACAAAACCCCTCACATTTACATTATTTACACCTCCCTTACAAAATCAAAATCCTATATAAACTTTCTTTTACAATTCTTTTCTCTTTTCTTCACTTCACCAAGAGATTAGCCTTCACCATTTTCTTCTCCATCTCAAACCCTAACTCCAAACCACCTCAAAGTCTTCATCTTCTTCTCAAGCAACTACAACCCTTGGATTTGGATTGCATATCTCTTCATCGGAAGTATCGCCAAAGACCTAGTTGGTGATATTGTCGTCAACGATCATTCGGAACTCGTAGAAGCTTCACATAACCTTTCCTTGTGAGTATTTTTACTCACCAAGACTTGATAAATTCCTATTGTAATTGTGCCTTCATATCTTGTACACATATGACATCAAAATCACATTTTTAAACCATCAAACACAACCACCAGAAAATCTGTTCTGTTACTGTTTTTCCCACGATTAGTCGACTTAACCTAGGGACTAGTCGACTAACCCACCTTAGTTGAAACTTAACCTTTTCTGATTTCACAGTTTTAGTCGACTAAGCCATATTACCAGTCGACTAGACCCCCTAGTCGACTATATTTTTAACCTAGTCGACTAATCTTTCCCTGAACCAGAAAACCCAACTCTCGGTTCCAGTCGACTCATCCAAAATATTAGTCGACTTAGGACCCCTAGTCGACTACCCATTCCTCCCTAGTCGACTCCTGTTTTCCTGAAATAAAACATCAACTCTCTGTATCAGAGACTTAGTCGACTTAAGTATCCGTTAGTCGACTAGTAGTTCCCTGTTAGTCGACTACCCTTACAACCTTAGTCGACTAACTTTCCTGAAACAGAATTACAACTCTCTGGAACCCAGTTTTAGTCGACTCATCTAGACTGTTAGTCGACTTAAGACCCCTATTAGTCGACTAATCCTTCCACCTAGTCGACTAATTCTGAATGTCTGACTTAGTTGATTTCCTATTTGAATTTGGATTTTATCTTTGATACATGTGTAACATATTATTCCTGTTTATACTTCATGACTGGTATTACATGACATGTTACTTGATGGATCTCACCACTTGTTACTTCATGACTTGTTATTACATATTCTCGTTTCATGACTCGTTAAATAGTGAATATCACCTTTTATCATGCTATCTCTTAAACCAAGCATGATGCACTTGACTTTGTATAAAATGGACCAACTTACACATGGGTCGGGGGAAACAAGCGGATATCGATATGTGTTCGTGTTTACAGTGGCATTAGGTATATTGTACAATTATATTTCCGGTCTGACCTGAGGGCCTCCAGGGGACCGAGGGGAGTGCTTGCTCCCTCTTCCTGATACAGTCATGACAAAGGGCATACATAAGTCCCTCCTGATAGGCCTTGCGGCTGGTTCCGTCATCAAGCAACGGAACACCCTGGACCGTGGTCCCGGGCATGCACGGGACCCACTGTAAACATAGTTCGTCGATACAACCGCTGTTTCCAATAACAACCTTGCTTTACTAGGATATGGATCTATGTGCTCTGGGACGCTGGGTCACATAGTTAGATATCACAGTAAGACAAGTAATAATAATAAGACGTTAACTATAGATTCATTGTATCAGGATTTTATCTCTTCATGCTTTTCATACTTGTTAGTTGATATTCCTTATAACTGTTTCATCTTTCCTTATTCATGTTCCTTAGCCACTTGGCTATAGTTGTTCATTGTTATATGTCTTGACTCCTTGGATTTACACATTCAGGTTCTGAGGCTTGGAACGAAGTGGAGCCATCCACAGAGGACCAAGCTTACCTTAGTGAGCAGGCGGACTAGTTCCAGTCCCCTCGTGCCAGACTTACCTTTTGACTCACGAGATCTTCTTTCTACTTGTGAGCTTTTTGTATACATATTTGTATATATTTCTTTTGGACTTGGTTATAATGTGATACACATGAAATGTGTAATACTTTATAATATCCTGTGATAACTTTGTATGTGTACTTCTTGTGTTGGCATATGTATGATTACCACGCTTTGTCGTACTCTGATCCTTGCTGTACTTTTATGCTTAGCGTATATGCGTGGGGGCAATTTATGACCTACGTATATACGTCGCAGTGACGTCTCCGTATCCGCCAGTCTTTAGTAAGAAGTAATATAGATTTCTTCTCATACGGATAACTGCGACTTAGGTCGCAGTCTTTAGTAAGGAGTAATATAGATTTCTTCACATACGGATAACTGCGACTTAGGTCACAGTCTTTAATAAGGAGTAATTTAGATTTCATCTCGTATGTGAAATCTTTTTTTTTGTGACTGCGACTTAGGTCGCAGTCTTTAGTAAGAAGTAATATAGATTTCTTCTCATACGGATAACTGCGACTTAGGTCGCAGTCTTTAGTAAGAAGTAATATAGATTTCTTCTCATTCGGATAACTGCGACTTTGGTCGCAGTATTTAATAAGAAGTAATATAGATTTCATCTCTTATGCGACCTTGGTCGCAGTTATATAACTTATATTTTAGACGTGTGATATCTAAAAAATATTTATATTCATGTAATTCGTGTAATTGTTTTTTGTAGGATATGAATGCACATGGAGAAATGTCTGGAAGCTCAGATAAGTTTATAGGGAAACAGTTCCTGTCGGATATGGAAGCATACAATTTCTACAATTCTTTTGCAAGGAATAGAGGTTTTAGCGTGAGAAGAAAAGGTACAGATAAGTCACGGAAGCCTCCTTATGAGATTATTTGCAGAAAATTTTGCTGCAACAAGGAAGGTGTGAAGAAGTTGTGTGACAAAAGACAAGAGGAGCTTACAGTGCATCGTCAAATTGACACTAGATTAGCTTGTCCTGCTGAGATGCATGTCCGTCTTCGTTTTCTTTTTGATAGAAGATATTGGGTTATCACAAAATTTGTTGATACTCATTCACATGAATTGTCAAGCCCGGATAAGGTACATCACCATTACTCTCACCAGACTCTTCGTTCAAAGATTAGCAGAAGCATTATGAGCAATCTGGTTGATGTGGGAATGCGGCCTTCAAATATTTCCCGCGTTGTGAATGCAATGAGCCAGGGAGAAGGCTGTGAAGAAGTGAGCTCGCAACAAGTTATTGATTTTACTCGTCAACGTAGAAATAACTGCGGCCATGAGTTTATTGCTATTATCAAATATTTTCAAGAGAAAGCCGAGACCGATCCAGAATTCTTCTTTTCAAGTGAAGTCGATAACGCGGGCACACTTAGAAGTATTTTTTGGCTGATGGAAGAGCTATTTCCTCGTATCTGAGGTTCTGTGAAGTGATCGTTTTTGACACAACATACAGAACTAATCACTTGAGCTTGCCATTTGCTCCATTCACTGGAGTAAATCATCACCGGCAGTCAATTTTGTTCGGCTGTGCATTGCTTGCTGATGAGCAGAGGGATACGTTTGTTTGGCTATTCCAAAAATGACTCAAGTGCATGCATGGAGTTGAACCGAAGCTGATTATTACTGATCAGGATGCGCAGATTGGTGACGCCATCAAGATTGTTTTCCCAACTTCTCGGCACCATTACTATTTCTGGCATGTGCGGAAACATATTGCCGAGCAACAAATCCCAATGACAAACAAGTATGGAGAAGATATGGTCTCCGATTTTCATGCTTGGTACACCTCCCGTGATATAAGCACTTGTGAGGAACGATGACGTCTGATGAATGAAAAATATCATTTAGAAGAAGAAGAAGACAGTTGGTTGTTGAAGATGTACAGGCTTCGTGGATATTGAGTTAATGCATATCTCAAGGATGTTTTCTGTGCTGGAATGACAACCAGTCAGAGGTCCAAGAGTATAAATTCCTTCTTTGATGGTTTTGTTAATGCAAACACGAAACTAGTGGAATTTGTTCACCAATATGATAAAGCTGTTGCTGCCCGTCATACATCTGAATCTCTTCAAGATTTTCGGGGTTTGAATTCTGTGCCCAATTGTACATCGAATCCATATGAGATACAGGTTTCGAAGTTGTATACACCGATGATTTTTCAGTTGTTCCAAAAGGAATGGGCAGTTGTAATGACACTGTTTTCAGAAGAGGTGGAACATGCAAACCTGGATCAACATATTTGGTTGGTAATTTTTCAGAATCAAAAGACAGCTGGGAAAAGGTCAGTTATGATAAGCGTGAGGAATTTCATGTTTCTTATAGTTGCTCGTTATTTGAAACAGAGGGTATTGAAATACACCTAGAGGGGGGTGAATAGGTGTAATTGCTAATCTAATGCTCTTTTAAATTTTACTTAAGTGAGTGATGCAACGATCTCTCAAAACACGACTAAGAGCCGAATACCCCTTGCGAGGTTCTGAACTCCTTCCTCCCAATTCCCCTTAAATGGGTTAGAGGTGCGCAATGCAATCGTGTTGTATTGAGGTGTGATCGAACAATTCCAAGTATGAAATGCGATGATGAAATGTACACAAGTAATATAGCAAGAAATATTGAAAGCAAGTAAAATAAACAAGTAAGGATATCACAAATAAAAGTTAGTTCACAAGCAATAGATTGGAAGTAATTTAAAGCAAGAAATTAAGCAAGAAGAACGCCAAGCCAATCGCAAACAAAGTGATTTGTTTCGAGGTTCGAGCCCGTAGCTCTAGTCCCCGCCTTCACCTCCGTGAAGGGTTTCCACTATCCCCTTAGGATCCCGTACAAGTTAGGCCTCCAAAGACCTCAAGCCCGTAGCTTCACCTTACAAAGAAATTCCCCTAAGGAACTTGTCTCCACAAGAACAAAGGATTACAAATTGGTGATCTCAACTAGACCACAACACTCTTTCTCTTTTACAAACACTCTCACACTTTTACAACTTCACCTATAGAAAGAATATGAAATTTTTGGCTCTATGAAGTGTGGTGAGAAAAACTTCAGTTGTAGAGTGATATTAGAGATCAAACTACAACTGAAAAACCAATTTGAAAGAATGGAAATGAAAGCTTTAAACTATTTTTCTCTTTCTCTTGAAAACTATGAAAACTTGTATTTTTTTTTTTGGTAAATAACTAAGGCCTATTTCCCACTATTTATAGGGAGAGAATAGGTTAAAAACTCTGATTTTTCCAGCTAATATCACCTGCAAAAGCACCCCAACAACCCTCTAAAAAGTCTGTTAAAACAGAAAATAAAACAGTTTTTCAGAACAGCCCAAAGAGGAAAGAGCCGTTGGAGGTGTTGCAGGCCTACCGGTCGACTGCCGGTCGACCGGGACCCTGCTGGCAAAAGAGCCGTTATGGCTCCGGTCGACTGCCGGTCGACCGATCTCAAGAAAGGAAACACAGTTTCCTTCTACCGGTCGACCGACCCAGTCGACCGGAAAGATACAGAGAGCAAACGTCTGTTTTCGGTCGACCGGTATATAGGTCCGGTCGACCGACAGACATGCACAACCTGTGCATGTCCGGGCACAGCAGCCGGTCGACTGGGCCGGTCGACCGGTCTGCCTGGAAAACAGTTTTTCTGGGCAGATTTTAAGATAGAAAATTTGTATAAAATCTTTAAAAATCTGAAGCTAAGTTTATGCTGAAAATAGTTTATATACATGTATTTAAACAAGTTTTTGAAGATGTAAAGCTTTGGGTACATGTATGTATAAACTAAGGCATAAACCTAGAAATAAATATTTTGAAAACATAGAAACATACAAAACAAATGTGTGTGCAAATCCTAGAGCCAAATTTCACATATTCTATCTTTACAAAACTAAACTTACAAACTACAATGGTCTTCAAGACTTCAACTTGAGCTATCTTCTCTTGATCTTCAATATTGCAATTTGAGCCCAATTTGACTTGTCTTGAGTCCAATAGCTTGTATTTGAGTCCAAAAACTTTGTATATGAGTGAGAGTACTTCTAGTATGATAATAAACCTGAAACATACTTAAGCAACAAATAATATTAGTACAAATAACTAATATGTTTTGTAATCATCAAAATACACTAAACATGGGTTGATTGTAACCTTGGGCCAACAATCTCCCCCTTTTTGATGATGACAAAACATATGAGTTATTAAACAAATAAAAGAGGAAAGAGCTTGGAAAGCTCCCCCTTAAACAATGCTATGTATTTAACATGAATATGAACACTATGTAAACATACATAAGGCATTGAAAAATATCATCACCAAAAAAATAAACTATCATAAGGAATAAAAAAACAAACAACATATATTTCCTCCACATATTTTTCCCAAACTTATATTTCTCCCCCTTTTTGTCATACATCAAAAAGGTTAAAAAAAATTTAAGACAAAACAAAACAAACATATTAGAAACCAAAACAAAACAAACAAGATATTTTAAGTATCAATTTTACATACATTCAATTCACCACAAATAAATGAAAATCTTGCATAATCCAAAGGTTTTGTGAAAATATCCGCAAGTTGAAAATCGGTAGAAACAAAATCAATATCTATGTCACCTTTTTCAAAGTGATCTCTAAGAAAGTGATATCTAATGTCTATATGTTTGGTTTTACTATGTTGATTAGCATTTTTGGTCATGTGAATAGCACTAGTATTATCACAATAAATCTTAACATGATCAAAATGTAAATCAAAATCGAGAAGAGTATGTTTCATCCAGAGTACTTGTGCACAACAAGCTCCGGCTGCTACATACTCCGCCTCGGCGGTTGAAAGGGCTACACTATTTGCTTTTTGGAAGACCAAGACACAAGACAATTGCCCAAGAATTGGCAAGTGCCACTTGTGCTCTTCCTATCTACCCTACAACCGGCATAGTCGGCATCCGAATAACTAGTCATGGTAAATTGGTTAGTTTTCGGATACCACAAACCTAAATCAATTGTGCCCTTAAGATACCTAATTATGCGTTTTACCGCTATTAAGTGTGATTCCTTAGGACATGATTGAAAACGTGCACATAAACATACGGAAAACATTATATCCGGCCTACTAGCCGTAAGATAGAGTAAACTACCAATCATGCTACGAAATAATTTGATGTCTACTTCCTTACCTTGTTCATCCTTGTCAAGTTTCGTAGTGGTTGCCATGGGAGTCTTTGCTACTTTGGATCCTTCAAGCCCGAACCTCTTGATGAGTTCTTTGGTGTACTTGGCTTGGTTAATGAATGTCCCATCACTACGTTGCTTGATTTGAAGTCCAAGGAAGAAGTTGAGCTCTCCCATCATAGACATCTCAAATTCCTTTTTCATGCATGATTCAAAATTCTTGCAAAGTAAAACATTAGTAGATCCAAAAATAATGTCATCAACATAAATTTGAACTATGAGGATATCTTGATCTATATGTTTGGTAAATAATGTTTTATCAACTTTTCCTTTCTTAAAATCATTTGAAATCAAAAATGAAGACAATCTTTCATACCAAGCCCTAGGGGCTTGTTTTAAACCATAAAGTGCTTTATCTAATTTATAAACATAATTAGGGTGTGTAGGATCAACAAACCCGGGGGGTTGTTCAACATACACCTCCTCATCAATATAACCATTAAGAAAGGCACTCTTTACATCCATTTGAAATAACTTAAAATCTTTAAATGAGGCATATGCTAAGGTCATCCGTATGGCTTCGAGCCGTGCTACGGGTGCAAAGGTTTCTTCAAAATCGATCCCTTCGATTTGAGTGTAACCTTGGGCAACTAACCTAGCCTTGTTTCTAACTACATTACCCGATTCATCCAACTTGTTCTTAAAGATCCATTTAGTGCCAATAGTTGGTCTATCTTGGGGCCTAGGAACAAGGTGCCAAACTTGGTTGCGCTCAAATTGATTGAGCTCCTCTTGCATGGCAAGCAACCAATATGAATCGGCCTCGGCCTCGAGGACATTTTTAGGTTCTATGTGTGAAATAAAAGCAAAATTACCACAAAAATCTTGAATCTTAGAGCGAGTGGTTACCCCTTTTGATACTTCACCTATGACAAGGTCCTTGGGATGATGAGGGTTGAATCTCCAATCCTTTGGTAGTGGTTGAGAGTGCTCCTTTTCATTTGCTCGATGTTCATTTCCTTGAGCCTCTTCCACTTTGGCTTCACTTCCATCACCATCCTTTGGCTTGTCTCCCATGGTAGAAGCATCCTCCAAGGTCACTTTCTCCAAGCCTTCATCTAAAGCATCAATTTCTACACAATTCTTAACAAACTTGTTAGATTCCTCAAATTTAACATGAATAGATTCCTCAATAGTCAAAGTTGACCTATTGAAGACTCTATAAGCCTTACTAGTATTTGAGTAACCTACAAAAATAGCCTCATATGCTTTTGCATCAAATTTTCCCAAATTAATATTTGTATTTAAAACAAAACATTTGCAACCAAACACTTTGAAATAAGAAACATTGGGTTTTCTAGAAAAATACATCTCATAAGAAGTCTTAGTAGTATTTTTACATAGGAAAACACGATTTGCAATGTAACATGAAGTATGAACGGCCTCGGCCCACAAATAATGTGGTAGACCATATTCATTTAACATTGTCCTAGCCATCTCTTGTAAAGTACGATTTTTCCGCTCAACTACTCCATTTTGTTGTGGAGTTCTAGGACAAGAAAGTTCATGTTTTATTCCATGTTCCTCACAAAAAGTGGTAAAGGGAAGGTTAATGAACTCACCTCCTCTATCACTTCTTATTTTAATTATTGAGGAGTCATTTTCCTTTTCAACTCTTTTCTTAAAGGCTTGAAAATGTGAAAAGGTTTGACTTTTGTGTTCGAGAAAATAAACCCAAGTAAAACGCGAAAAATCATCTACTAAAACATAAGCAAATCTACTCCCACTTAAACTTTTGGTTTGAGTAGGGCCAAATAAATCCATGTGGATTAGCTCTAATGGACGTGATGACATGATATCCTTAATTGATTTGAATGAGGACTTAGTTTGTTTCCAAATTGACATGCGTCACAAACTCGGTCCTTTTCAAAGTTCAATGAAGGAATACCCTTCACCATTTCCTTAGAGTTAAGCCTAGAAATATGATCAAATGAAACGTGGCCTAATCTCCTATGCCACAACCAAGAGTCGTCATCGAGGGCTTTTAAACATGTTATATTACAAGACATATTTAACATATCAATCATATAAACATTGCTTTCACGAAAACCGGAAAATACACAAACATTGGAAGTTCTATCAATTACTTTACAAGCAACATTGTCAAAAACTACTTCAAAACCTTTATCACAAAGTTGACTAACACTCAAGAGATTATGCTTGAGGCCATCAACTAAAACTACATTTTCAATTAAAGGAGAGGTGCCAAGTTTTACATTACCAATACCGATGATTTTACCCTTGGCGTCATCTCCGAAGGTGACGGTGCCACCTTCATGATATCTTGATAGGGTTGCAAAGTTGTTGATGTCCCAAGTCATGTGCCTTGAGCAACCGCTATCAAGATACCATAAACCTCTACGTCTTTGAGCTTTGGAAAGTACCTACATCATTTAAAACAATAGTTGACTTTGGTACCCAAACTTTCTTGGGTCCTTGAAAGTTAGTGTTACGAACCCAAACATTATGGTGTGATGCACTTAGTCTATCATAACAAAAATTAGCTAAGTGTCCTTTCCGTCCACAATGTGAACATGAATACACTTTTCTATACATGAATGCATGGTGTGTATGTGAAGTGTGAGCATGCTTTGGGGGTTTACCATGATGCATAGGTTGTGTAGCATGTACATGAGCATGAGCATGAGCATGATGAATATTTTTCTTAGGAGCTTGTTTCTTAGGAAACATATTCTCCATCTTCTTCTTATCAAATTCACTACACTTTTTCAAAACAACATCTAATGAGTCTAATCTTTCCTTAAGCATGGCAATCTCATTAGAGTCTACAAATGGGGTCTTTCCTTTACAAGCAATCTTATATTTTTCAAAATCATTTTTAGTGGAAACTAAAGAAGAATGTAAATCATTATTTTCTTTAGAAAGATTTACAATTTGAATATTAAGAGATTCATTATCCTTTTTCATTTTTAAATATTTCTTCTTTAAGAAATCATAATTACTAGAAAGTTCCATAAAAGCTTCTCCTAGCTCATCCATGGATAAATCTTCATCAAAAGGAGTTGAGGGGGTTACCTTGCTTGTGCTCTCATTTGCCATGAAGCACATATTGGCGGTGTCGATCTCCTCCTCGGATTCACTTTCGTCATCCCATGTTGCTTTCATAGCCTTCTTCTTGTATGGCTTCTTGGATGAAGATGGCTTCACTTGTTCCGGACACTCCGCTACTATGTGTCCCGGCTTTTGGCAATTAAAGCAAATGATCTTCCTTTCTTCCTTGCCTCCTTGCCATCTCCTCCTTCCTTGGTACTTTGCCTTGTTGTACATCCTCCGGACATTTTTGACTAGAAGTGAGAGCTCCTCGTCATCTTCTTCTTCGTCATCTTCGTCGGAGTAGGTAGCATGACTTTTGAAGGCAATGGTCTTCTTTTTGGTAGGTGCCATGTCCTCCCTTGCCTTTCTCTCCATCTCATGGGTCTTCAAGTTCCCAATGAGTCCAATGAGCTCAATCTCATCTTTGTCATTGAGTTCCTTCAATGTTGTAGCTTTCACTTCCCATGATGGAGGAAGAGCCCGGATGATCTTTCTCACCCTTTGATCATTGTTGATTTCTTCACCTAGAGAAGCAAGACCATTAGTAATCTTTGTAAACTTAGTAACCATATCATCTATGGTTTCATTCTCTTGCATGCTAAAATTTTCATATTGGGACCGAAGAAGGTCTATCTTGGCCCTCTTCACTTGTGATGTCCCCTCATGTGTTACTAGCAAATGGGTCCAAATCTCATAGGCGGATTTGCAATGGATGACTCTAGCTATGTCATCATCATTGAGGGCTTGTAGGAGTGCATAATGTGCCCTAGCATTGGCATCAAACTCCTTGGTCTCAATTTCGGACCAAGTAGATTCATCACCGGGGGGTACACTAAATTGTTTAGTCACGGCCTTTGCAACTCGACTACCTAGAGATTGCAAGAAAACGGTCATCTTAACCTTCCATATGGGAAAGTTAAGTCCATCAAACTTAGGGGTGTCTTAATACCATCGGCCATGTTTACTATGTGGAAATGAATGAAGTGATTAGCAAAATGAGGATCTCTCTAAGGTTGTTAAGCCAAATCCTAGAGTCCAAGCTCTGATACCAATTGAAATACACCTAGAGGGGGGGTGAATAGGTGTAATTGCTAATCTAATGCTCTTTTAAATTTTACTTAAGTGAGTGATGCAACGATCTCTCAAAACACGACTAAGAGCCGAATACCCCTTGCGAGGTTCTGAACTCCTTCCTCCCAATTCCCCTTAAATGGGTTAGAGGTGCGCAATGCAATCATGTTGTATTGAGGTGTGATCGAACAATTCCAAGTATGAAATGCGATGATGAAATGTACACAAGTAATATAGCAAGAAATATTGAAAGCAAGTAAAATAAACAAGTAAGGATATCACAAATAAAAGTTAGTTCACAAGCAATAGATTGGAAGTAATTTAAAGCAAGAAATTAAGCAAGAAGAACGCCAAGCCAATCGCAAACAAAGTGATTTGTTTCGAGGTTCGAGCCCGTAGCTCTAGTCCCCGCCTTCACCTCCGTGAAGGGTTTCCACTATCCCCTTAGGATCCCGTACAAGTTAGGCCTCCAAAGACCTCAAGCCCGTAGCTTCACCTTACAAAGAAATTCCCCTAAGGAACTTGTCTCCACAAGAACAAAGGATTACAAATTGGTGATCTCAACTAGACCACAACACTCTTTCTCTTTTACAAACACTCTCACACTTTTACAACTTCACCTATAGAAAGAATATGAAATTTTTGGCTCTATGAAGTGTGGTGAGAAAAACTTCAGTTGTAGAGTGATATTAGAGATCAAACTACAACTGAAAAACCAATTTGAAAGAATGGAAATGAAAGCTTTAAACTATTTTTCTCTTTCTCTTGAAAACTATGAAAACTTGTATTTTTTTTTTTTTGGTAAATAACTAAGGCCTATTTCCCACTATTTATAGGGAGAGAATAGGTTAAAAACTCTGATTTTTCCAGCTAATATCACCTGCAAAAGCATCCCAACAACCCTCTAAAAAGTCTGTTAAAACAGAAAATAAAACAGTTTTTCAGAACAGCCCAAAGAGGAAAGAGCCGTTGGAGGTGTTGCAGGCCTACCGGTCGACTGCCGGTCGACCGGGACCCTGCTGGCAAAAGAGCCGTTATGGCTCCGGTCGACTGCCGGTCGACCGATCTCAAGAAAGGAAACACAGTTTCCTTCTACCGGTCGACCGACCCAGTCGACCGGAAAGATACAGAGAGCAAACGTCTGTTTTCGGTCGACCGGTATATAGGTCCGGTCGACCGACAGACATGCACAACCTGTGCATGTCCGGGCACAGCAGCCGGTCGACTGGGCAGGTCGACCGGTCTGCCTGGAAAACAGTTTTTCTGGGCAGATTTTAAGATAGAAAATTTGTATAAAATCTTTAAAAATCTGAAGCTAAGTTTTATGCTGAAAATAGTTTATATACATGTATTTAAACAAGTTTTTGAAGATGTAAAGCTTTGGGTACATGTATGTATAACTAAGGCATAAACCTAGAAATAAATATTTTGAAAACATAGAAACATACAAAACAAATGTGTGTGCAAATCCTAGAGCCAAATTTCACATATTCTATCTTTACAAAACTAAACTTACAAACTACAATGGTCTTCAAGACTTCAACTTGAGCTATCTTCTCTTGATCTTCAATATTGCAATTTGAGCCCAATTTGACTTGTCTTGAGTCCAATAGCTTGTATTTGAGTCCAAAAACTTTGTATATGAGTGAGAGTACTTCTAGTATGATAATAAACCTGAAACATACTTAAGCAACAAATAATATTAGTACAAATAACTAATATGTTTTGTAATCATCAAAATACACTAAACATGGGTTGATTGTAACCTTGGGCCAACAGGTATCCTATGTAGACATATTCTGTGTATTTTGTGGCGCAATCACGTTACACATATACCGGAATCATATATACTTCAGAGATGGAGGTTGGATGCTCGTTAAAAAAATGTTGCAATTGAAAATGGCATGAAGCCTTTTCCCAGTCAAGGCACTCCACGGACGGCTAGATTGTGGACAATTCGTTCAAAATTTAATGCAATTCTTGACATGGTCACTGATTCTGATATCCATCTTTCAAAGTTGGAGGCAGTTTTGAAAAGTTTTGCCTAAGAAACCACTAGAGAATACAGTGCTATGTCAGGAAATGATCATTCATCACAGCCTAAAACTACAGTTGGTTCCAGTGGATCCGTTGTCGTATTGCGAGATGGTGAAGAATTGAATATACGTTATCCAATTGGTCCTGTACCAACCAAGGGGAGGCCTAGATCTGCATCCAGGCTTAAGTCTGGTTTTGAAGATTCTATATATCAGAAGGAAGTTAAGCATCGAAGATGTGATAACTGCCAAGAGCTGGGCCATTACAGGACTGGTTGTCCGTTACTGGTATTACATTAAACCTGTTAATTATTTTTTTATAATGATGTATCTTTAAAATTCTTACTATTTCCTTTTTAATGGCAGAAGAAGTAGGTTTGGGTTGCCTCCATCTTGAAGGAACAAAGACTTCAATTTTTCATGAAGTGCGACCAGGGTCGCACAGTGTAGAGAGATTCATGTCACAGTCTGCCACTGGCGTGTCATTATAATCAGATTTATTATCATTCTTTGATTTCTACTGTATTATTTTTGTAAGTAGTTGTACTTTAAAGTTTTACTGCTACAAAATTCTCCTATATAGTTTAATTTTTGTGTATATAATGTAGACAGAGACTTTGGTCGCAGTGTACATGGTTAATTGCGACCAAGGTCGCAGTGTTGTTATTGATAAAGAGGGCCAGCAACTGCAATCTAGGGCGCAGTACATGGACTGCGACTTAGGTCGCAGTACGTTAGGTAGGTGTTTCCTTTATATTAACACGCATAGCGACCAAGGTCGCAGTGTTGTTGTTGATTAATACTGCCGCCAGCAACTGCGACCAAGGTCGCAGTGTATTTTATTAAGACTGCGGCCAGCAACTGCGACCAAAGTCGCAACCTTCATTTTAAAATTTTATTCGGGTGAAATAATTTAATTATTAACTGTGATCTTGGTCGCAGTATATTCATTATGCGTAAACATCAATAAAGACTATTAGTAGAATATTTAAAATGAAGGTTTGTAACAATTGTACAGCATTTCAACCAAGACATAGTAGTAAAAACTGTAATTCACACAATTAACCTTAGAAAACAGAGTTATATATATTTAAAAAAAACAAAATACAAATTTTAAACTTCTAATCCTCGTCATCACCATCATAATCAGATTTGTCGTCAAGAGTATGACCGCTTTCGTCTTTCGTATCGCTTTCCGTCCCTTCCACCTCTTCAGCGACAATCTCCTCTTCGCTTTCTTCCTCTTCATGTATGTATTTTGGTTCATCAATGAACTCCCAGAACGGGTCGTCTGTATCAAGCTCATCCTCTGACCCATAGCGAGGCATCGCTTCAGAACTATACATCCAATCATCATTAGATGATTGGCTTCTTTCCGGTGAAGACGGTGGAGAAGACATTTTTGAATCTATTTCCGAACAGTGAGAGTAACGAATTTCAGCAAAAACAATTTAGTATGTTTATAATCCTGTCCTGATGACCCTTTATATATTTTTAATCCCGGAATTCTAAAAGGTTTAATCTCTTGAACCACGTGAATATCTCCCAAATTTATTTTCTACCTTTTCCCAAAAATTGTATACTTTCTAGGTGACTGTTCAGTTATCCAAAACAGTTTAAAAGTTAATACACTCTTACATTAAATTACTTTGAACTCTAAAATAGTTCATTATTGCGATCATAGTCGCATTGGGAACTGATAAATGATTAAGTAACTGCGACCATGATCGTTGTCTCGATTAAAGTATCGCCGTATAAGGAAACGCTATAACTCAAACAGGTCATTACTGCGACTTTGGTCGCAATACAATTACTGAACGCATGTTTGTTTCTAATATCAGTACGCAATAGTAAAATCCAAGGTGTAACAAATGTAAATTGAAAATAATCAATGGAACTTATAATAAATAAATGTATAGAAATGTTTATAAATTAAATCAATAAAACAAAAAAAATATTCAATGAATTGCAATTGCAATTATTTTTACATTTATAAAATAAAAAATTGTGCTATATCAATAAATTGTCAACTGTTAGTCTTCAAATACTGTCCTTCGTATCATTTCTGCTTCTTCATCCCAACTCTTCTCTCTATCTGCAAGTATCATGTATGCAAGCTCACTTCTTAGTCTCTTTACATCAGCATCCGTAACAGTATCAACAGCTGCTGGACTACCAAAAGTTATGCTTTCCATGTACTTGCATACATATACAGCGCAATCAACACTGAAATTTGCACAGAGTAATCATTAAATGAAATTAGATTTTTGTAATAAAAAATGTAGAAAATATGATAGGTAAGGAGATGTCAAAAATTTATATACCTGTTTGGTTGTTGGGGGCATCATGTGTATTTTATATTTATTTTTCTCATTAATTTATTTAAATCAATCTCAAAAAACTGTAATAATCTTTCTTTCTGCAATGTCAATAGAAAATAAATCAGTACTAATCAAATTAAATGCAATTTTCCAGTAATCGAAATATTAAATTTTAACTCACCATTATTCTTACATCTTTTTGATAAAGCTTTAATATACTAGTTTTTTTAGTTAGGACCAAATAGTTGTAAAAAATTCACTCTTCTGTATGGCAATCAAATACCAACAAGGTCCAGTGAAATCCGGGATCGTTGGCACTATGTTTGTGATTGATCGGGAAGAACATGAACTGCACATCTTGGTTCCAGTTTTTCAACAGCTGCTGCTTAATGAAATGATCTTCCTGATCTTTACTTTTAGATACAACACCGTGCTGCGAACAAAAAAAAAATTCAAAATGAATTTAAAGTATAAAAAAGAATTAATGAAAATAAGAATTCATTAAGTCAAGACAACAGACTGCGATCATGGTCGCAGTGTTCCTTAATTATCATATTTTTATACTAATTAATACAGCGACCAAGGTCGCAGTGTTGTTATTAATAAAGAGGGCCAGCAACTGCAATCTAGGGTCGCAGTACATGGACTGCGACTTAGGTCGCAGTACGTTAGGTAGGTGGTTCCTTTGTATTAACACTCATAGCGACCAAGGTCGCAGTGTTGTTGTTGATTATGACTGCCGCCAGTAACTGCGACCAAGGTCGCAGTGTTGTTGATTAAGACTGCGGCCAGCAACTGCGACCAAAGTCGCAACCTTCATTTTAAAATTTTATTCGGGTGAAATAATTTAATTATTAACTGCGACTTTGGTCACAGTATATTCGTTATGCCTAAACATCAATAAAGACTATTAGTAGAATATTTAACGTTGTCGACACTGCGACCAAGGTCGCAGTCATTTACAGTACAAACATAAACAACTGCGACCCGGGTCGACACTGCGGCCAAGGTCGAATAAGACTACATTGTAAGCACTAACAACTGCGACCCGGGTCGACACTGCGACTAAGGTCGCATAAGACTATATGCAAACATAAACAACTGCGACCCGAGAATGATAAAACAAATGATGTTAAATACACTGCGACCATGGTCGCAATACACTACAACTCATATTGAAACAACTGCGACCCCATGTCGTCAGTATGTAATAAAAAAAAAGGAAGTTTCATATACTGCGACCAACATCGCATTCGTCTATAAGGAAAAGTCCAAAAAAAAAAATCTAAGTCGCACAGATCTGAAACTATAATTTTAACAACTGCGACCGAGGTCGACATATAGTGTATGAAAAAAATTTCCTTTAAAAAAATATTAGCAAGGTCGCATACATATACATCACTTTTTCGAAAATACTGCGACATAGTAAAAATAGAAGGAAATGAAAAAACTGGAAAAAATTGGACCTTTATCGATGTGTTACAAAATTTATAAATTTAAAATTTTATTCGTCATCTAAAGTTTCAAAATCTCTTTCTTAATTACGAACATGGTACCAAGATTTAAAAAAAATAAAAAGACTTAAACGGAAATAAATCTGGAAAAAATTTAAAACTATTAAAATACACAAACCCTAAAATTTTTTGAAAAATATCATTTTTTTAGTACCTTTCTCGGCGGATGATTTCTTTGGCGCCATGTGTTGCAAATATATTTTTAAAAAAACGGATCAAATTTGTGAAACAAAAGAACTAATTGGATCAGAATGAACGGGTGAAATTTTAGAGCTGTAAATTTTTTTGAAAGGCAACTTTTTTACATAAGGTAAAAAGTTATGAGGGAGGGTATTTTCGGAAAATACAATGTTGAAGTGACTGACATTAAATTAGGCGGGATTTTTCATGTTTTGTCCGCTAAAATTTATGACAGATATGTGGCTATGATGTTGCCACGTCCGCCGGCTGAGAGAACTCTCTCAGCCTGCCGGCTGAGGTACAGTAACCCCTATATATATATATATATATATATATATATATATATATATATATATATATATATATATATATATATATATATATATATATATATATATATATATATATATATATAAAGGAGTCATTTTTCTCCTTTCTAAGTGGATAAGGATGCGAAGTCTGAATTTGGATCCTGTCTTCTGTTGATTTGGTAATAAACGGTCAACTTCTTAAATCACAACTGTACACAAAATGATTAAGATTTACTACAAAAGTAAAAATCACTTGTCACGCCCCGCTTCCCAAAATACGGGAAAACGGAGTCGTGACGAGAGTCGACGACGCATATATGTAAGGAGAATGCCCTACGTATACACGCTAAGACTAAAGTAACCTGAACAAGCTGTATAATCATCTATAAAGGCACTAAAAATCACTGCAATAATACATATAATGTCTAACACAACGATAGCATATAAATAAAAATATGAAATGTGACTGGATACGATATGTGAATATAAGAACAGGGATACCGATAATCAGGAAGAGAGAGACTCTGGCTCCTCAAGTGCATGTGATTCTCTCCAAATATTTGGTCATCAATAAATAGTCTCAGATCTGGATATGTAAATCCAGGGAGTCAGAACTCCTAGTGAATGTGTAAGAATAAAAAGAAAAGTGTATGTGCATGTAAATGTGAGCAGATTATGAAACATATATACTGGAATAAAATAGAAATAAGATATAAAACATGAATAGAAGGTAATAAAGCTAGTCAATATAAAATCAAATGTCCAATCAGGTGTCAAGTGTACAGTCAGTTCATTGGTAATATCAGATGTACACAATCAGTCATATATATAAAGTTCAGTTTACATTGTCAGCGTAAGATTTTGGTTTTGTTATTAATTATATCAATGAACACCAATTGTCACATGTAGCTGTAGGCTGTCTAAAAATCACTGAAGACAAGTTGTCAAAAAGTAGAATCCAAACTCCAGACGCAGGGCTAGTCATCGCCATCAGTGCAGCACCAAGACGCGAGGGTTGAAACCCGCGTCTCGACATCACTGCGAAGACCAAAGACGCGAGGGTTGAAACCCGCGTCTCAGCATTATTGCAGTGCCAAGACGCAGAGTCCAAAGCCTGCGTCTCACGCGAAGCTTGACGCAGAGCTGGAAACCCGCGTCTCTCAAGCACTACTTCAGCAGCAAAACGCAAGGCTCAAAACCTGCGTCTCAGTTGTAACTGCCCTCATTACTGGGTTAATTACTGCCTACGTAGTGAGGGAGTTAACCCCCATTATGGAGTATTTTTAGGGGACACGTTCACCCCCTGAAACCTTTATAAATAGCCCAGTTTGCTATGGAAGAGGGGTCGATCGAAAAAAAAGGGTCAGATACTTCTTGGTAAAAAGAACTTCGGTTGTAGGCCATAGAAACACCAAGATTTTCAGCTGAAAAGAAAGAGAGAGTTCAACTCTTCTAACAACTTGCTGCGTACAAGTTCATTTTTGCCTACACTCTCTTTGAGATTCTTGGCGGACAGAAGCTGTGTTACTTCGTCTACTATCCAAAGAGAGGATTCTCAAAAGGTCCTGACGTTCACCCGGTCAACGGAAAACAAGATTCACTTTTCATCGCCGCATCAAGAACCCGGCACTAAATAAAGGGGAGATTCAAGCTTGAATATCTTCCCTCTCTTGTAAGAGGATTATTGATCCGCTGTAACTTTCTTTACAATCAAATATAGAATTTACTTCTCGATCTTCAATTTTCGCACCAAACAAGAGATGGTGACTCCGCTGGGGACAACTTTCTCTACTGACGAGTAAGTTGTGGCGCAAGGTGACGTCACCTATATGAGAAAAACGGTCGAATCACTTGTCGTGGAGTTCAACCAGGCAAAGTATGAAGAGTTCCTCTCTTCCGGCTCCAAGAGCCCTAAGGCGCGGGTCTACCGCAAAGTCTTCTCGGGGACTTGCTCTCGAGTCCGCTCTGAGATCTCCTCAGACGCGACTGGTAAGAAGGATGTCGTGGCTAAACGCATCATACGTAACGCCCGCGTCAACGTCTCCCATGAGAACCGCGTGGTTAACATTGCTGATGTTCAGCCCGTTCATGCCCATCCCCTTCATCAGCGCTAAGTTACCGGGGGTTCCCATCAACCCGTACGGCGTAACCGGAATGCTGAGCGACGACAGAGACGACGTGCGCGTCAACTACAAGCTGGAATAACTATCTGGCCAATAGAGGTAGGACGCGGGGTTCAAGCCCGCGTTTCTTCTGAATCATGTCAGACACATGAAGTCCGCGTTTGGAAACCTAAACGTGAGGCTCACAAGCTTGCATTTCTGAAGCTCCACTTCTCAAACGCGACGATCAGCAGCATGAGGTCCATGCCCCTCATCCGAGACACGAGACCCGCACCTCTACATTTATACGTGGGACCCAGAAGGCCTACATTTCTCAAGCGTCGCTACCCAGATGCGATAATCAGCAACGCGAGAACCGCGTCTCTTCTCAGCAGAGGCGCAAGACTCGCGTTTTAGAGTCAAAACGCGAGAGCTGCGTATCTTACAGGACGTGAGCTCCACGTCTCAAAACCTTGCGTCTCAGCTTTGCGAAGCAAGGATAGCTCTCAAAAGCTGAAAAGCCCTCGTTAATCTGAGGCCAATCTCTTCGATCCCCCTCCTACGGACCTGAGAGATTATTTGTCAAGGAAGAGGAGTGCTAATTTGATCACTTCATCTTGTTGCTATGAACGGCTTATCACAGCAATGCTCTCTGAGTGCCGCTGCAGTTCACATGCGAGCCGACACTCGATATTCAAACATTCGACCCCAACTTCCCGATCAGCTAAAAGATATCGCTCCCGCAAAAGGAGGACCTTCTCTGACGCGGAGTATCCTGAAATCACTGCAAACATGACAAGCAGAAGCAGGAGAAAACAACCAGTGATCAGCTCCGACGAGTCTGACACGGAATCAGGAGGAGTGTATCGGCATACTCGCACTCGGACTGGAGCGATTCCCCGATCAAGTTAATACTGCACTTCTGATCAAAACTCCAGATCTAAGAAGAGTTTCTTTCCCTTACTAGATCGAGCACTGGTTGCATCATGATGCTTGATGTAAATATTGAGAAAGAAACAAAATGCGAAACTTTGGTTTTAGCATTAGTTACTCTTCTGATTAACATCCGATGCCTCCGACGGCCGAGGATAGAGGAAAATGTTAGCTTTTAAGCCGAACATAAGTCTTCGAAAACTTATTATGCTGAGGGGAATAGCATGGCTAGCCCAACTCAAACGGTAGTTGGTAAAGGCACACCAAATCTGTTGATAGCTGAGGGTTTGCTAAAAATCTTAGTGGTCTTGATCCCACTCTCTCCTCCAAAATCTCTTACCAATTTTCACCCACAGAATGGTAGGATCACGAAAAATACCGGTGTTCATCTCCTTCATGAAATGAACTGGATTCTGTCAAGTTAATATTAAACCTCTGATAACAAAACTCTTTAAAAATACTCACTTTTATGTTAATACTTCACCTCTAACGGCAAAATTTTCATGTCTCCAGAAAGTCAACAGTTGTCACGTTAATATTAAACCTCTGACAGTTCAGTTCACTTTTCTACCAAAATCCCCTACCAATTCTCTTCCATAGAAGGGTAGGTCCGCAAATGCAATCATTGCTACGTTAACACTATACCTCTGACAATGAAAAACTTCAATGCTCCCCAGCAAATACAAACTTTACTTGTCTCAACTCTATATGGAGTAGCAAGTCTTCAAATTTGTCAAGTTAACACTATACCTCTGACATTTCAAACTTCACTTGTAAATTATCATCAATAGAATGACAAATCCTCAAAATTGCTCATACCGCAAATTGACTATTGTCAAGTTAACATCACACCTCTGACAAATTACTGTTAAGTTTAACACTACACCTCTAACAGTGATTGAGTTGCTGCCAAGTTCAATATTAAATTTCTGACAGTTACTTTTCCTCAGGCTTTCATATTAAAGCTGAGATGAGCGATGCTAAGTTTAACATCACACCTTTAGCGTCCAGTTCATTGCTAAGTTCAACATTACACCTATGGCATTGACTTTCCCTCGAACCTCCTTATCGAAGTCGAGATGACCATGCCAAGTTTAAAATTACACCTCTAGCATTACATTCACTGTCAAGTTTAACGTCACACCTATGACAGTGATGTTTTCAGTTTTCCTGAATGAAGCTGAAACACTCTTGAGTCAAGTTAATATCACACCTCTGACTTACATCCTTGTCAAGTTAACATTATACTTCTGACAAGATTTAATCCAACTCGTTAAATTAATATCACACCTCTAACGGTAAAAGTTCTCCTAGATCCCTCGCGGGTCTAGTTTCACTTGTTATTCTTGTCAACAGAATAACAAGTCTACTTTAAAAACGTTGTTAGGTTAACATTACATCTCTAACAGTGTTTTCATTAAATCCCCAACTGAGTCTTAGTCAAGTTAATACTAAACCTCTGATGAAAACTCATTTGTAATCCTCCATGGGGGTACAAATTCCACTTGTCATTCTCATTTATAGATTGGCAGGTCCACAAGAACTATCCTACTCCTGTCAAGTTAATATCACACCTCTGACAGTGTTCTTGAATTCCTGAAATAGGATTTTTCCCCTTTGACTCATTAAGATTATTATCACATTTTAGCAAGTCAAAGATCCTTACTTCTATTTGTCTGATTTTCAAAAAAAAAGAGGGGAAATTCAAGACATATAAGGAGACAAGAAAAGTGTCGCTTTTATTGATATTTAAACATATGAATGTGATACAAGACGCTCTCTTATACAATAAGATTGAGTGTTACAATAAAGGAGTACAAAGAAGTCCCTCTCTCTTAGTAAAAGGTTACATTCACTCCTTGAGGCATTTTCACCACTCCAAATACAAGATGTTTGTAAGAGCGCCGAAGAAAGGCTGAGCAATGTTGAGACGATCGGATGCTGATTACATCATGATGCATGATGTAAACATTGAAGGAGCCCATCGCTGACCGAGAACAGTGGTGTTTCTTGAGGTCGAAATTCAGCAGAACCTTCTGATTCCACCCGACCAACTGGTGTGGGCCATGATCCTTCGTTGATGAACATCTCCACTACCAGGAAGTCATCTAATGAGCATGGATTTTTCGTCGATGTCACTTCTGGGGGTAAGATTAGTGAAGGAGGATCCGAGACCTTACAGGTGACTTCCTCTTTTCTGAGACCTGCAAGAGGACCATACCCACCACCATATCCACCACCATACCCACTGTGACCATGACAAACCTGGGGCAATACCGGTGCATTATGTCCAATAAGGTCTTGACGGATGTTATCAATCGAGCAAATCCTCCTCGCCCATGAACAGGAGCCTTGATTTCTCCATTGCTCGGCCATCGAACAAGTTCGCTGGTCAAAATATTCTCCCAAGGGCCCAACGAAGATGCAAAAGGCCGACTGAGATTGCCAGAATCTGCAAGAAATAAAAACCAGAAGGTTAAAATTCTGTTAAGACAGAAACAAAAAAGCTGAAGGGCAAATGCGATTGTAGTTGTAAACTTCAGACGCGGGGATGACCGGTACAGAAGGCCTAAAATTCTGTTAAGTCAGAAACAGAAAAGTTTAGGGGCAGACGTGGTTGAAGTTGTGGACTTCAGACGCGCACAGATCGAACGCGGTCTGATTTTAGACCCGCGTCCAAAATACGAGACGCAAGGTAGACCAGACGCAGAAGTCGCCACACCCGCGTTTGAGAAACGGGAGTTGCCACATCCAAGTCCAAGGGCCTCGAAAGAATTAAGATTCTTTAAATCAAGAACCTTAAACGCGAGCTTTGCGTACAAAGCTCGCGTCTCAAGATCCAAGTACAGAGTTCATCACATTCGCATTCAAAGGATTTTGAGTTAAAATCCAAGGTCAATCGACTCGTGCTTCATTAAGAAGTCTAAAAGACGCGACTTTCGAATAATGGGCGCATCAGTCAGACTTCAAGAGAAGATCAAGAGATCGAATCTCTTTGAGGGGCAAGAAAATAAAAACTCAGCGGGACTGAGTATTTCATGGCGAAAAGCGGTTCCTACCCGCGGAAGAACCCTCTAGAGGTTGAACTTTATACATCAAGGCGCAATCATAAAAGGTACTTAAAGTGATGCTTTTTGATCTTGAAATCACTTGACAGCGATAATCTTGGGAGAAGATTAAAGGAAAGCACAAAAACTTTGAGTTTAGAAAGCATTGAAGCTTCGAGTTCTTGCTGTTCATTGGAACACATCCCCTTGAAGGAAAGATAGACAAATCAAGACGAAGACCTTCAGAGCGCATGCTCACAAAGAAAAATAGTCTAGATAATCGACTGTTAAGGGGGTGAGACCTATTATAGGCAAGCCATAAGGCCTGTAATTAATGGCGTAAAAATCAGAGCCATCAGCCTTAATTCCTGCACGAACGTCAAAGCCCAATAAGGAGCTAACGCGTGGATTGCCGCTTCGGGAAACATCAGAGGACACAAGTCCCCGATCGTCAACACCGACTTGGCATTTAAAGATCTAACAAGATCTTTAGGACGTGCTGCATGTGACGCTTAGGAGGCTGCGTCAGGCGCAGACTCAAAGGTCGCGTCCTGAAACCCGCGTCCTTTCAGGAACTCGAAGACTGCGTTACTTTCATTCCTACTGAAGGGGCCACAACCGCGTCTTCTGAAGTGGTCTAAAGTCGTATCTCCTCAACAAGCTGGGTCCACCGAATTGCGTCTTGAGTTCACACTCATTCATAAGACTTAAAAGATGCATCCTGAAGTCCGCGCCCTCATCAACCAGCTGAGGCTCGCGCGCCATTCTTGAGGGGCCCAAAACCGTGCCTCTACTGCAAGATGAAAGCCACATCTCCATCATAAATTCAACACAGCCTGAGTTTGCGCCCTATCAAGGGACCAGAGCCGCATCTCTATTGAGCCAATGCCGCGTCCGCGTCAACTAGCTGAGATCCGTGCGTCAGTCTTGAGGAGCCCAAGACCGCGTCTCTACTACATCCTGAATTCTGCATCCTGACAGAATCAAGGGCCACGTCCATGAATCCGCGTCCTTCCATAAGTATGAAGGCCGCGTTCCCTTTACTGAAGAACACAATTCACGTTTCAGAATAATGCCTTTTTGTCTTTGAGCCAGAGCCGCGTCCTTATCAAAAAGAAAATTTCGCGCGTCTTCCTTGGTGAGCCTGAACGGCGTCTCCGTTAGCGAGTCAGAGTCGTGTTTCCCAGAATCGCGTTTTCACTACAAATGAGAGCCGCGTCTCGCTCAAGAACTCAGTTCAGTCTGAGTTTATTATTCATGGTCGACTAAAAACTACGCTTTCACAAACAGTCAAGGATTACGGTTATGAAAATGAGTTCATCTACAACCAGCAAAGAATTTGAAAGGATAAAGATGAAACAAAACTATGAAGACTTTTATTATTTGATTCAAAAATGATAAAAGTAATACAGACACTCTTATTTGACAAATGGAGTGTTAAAAAAAGGAGTGAACAATACAAAAGAAGAAGAAGGTTAATAATCCTGCTTCGCCAAAGAACAGATTTGTTCCTGGAGGCGATGCATCTCGTGCTGACGTGCCCTTTCAGCCTCCACCAGAGCTTGGACCCGCAGCTCCTCCTCGGACAAAAATCTCTTCGTAGCCAGTTGCGCCTGAAGAATCTCCAATCTGGAGGAATGAGCAGAGAGGTTTTCTTCAACCTGTGTCCTCACTGTTTCCAGCTCCTCCAGCCTTTCTCTAGCAGCAACAAGTTTGTGCTCATTGGTCTCGATCAAGGCTTGCGCCCTGGCAATGGTAATTCGAGCAGTGGTTATAACCTGCTCTGCACTCTGTATGACGATTTCAGATTCCTTGGAATCGCCAATCAGTCTTTGGTGGTCAGCTTGAAAATGCTGGAGATGGCGGGCCTTTTAGCTATTTTTTCCTCCATCTCCTTTCGTTCATGTTCTTGAGCGACAAGAAGCTTACTCAGTGTCGACCGAGTCTCATCCACTGAGCCAGCATTCTCCAGAGTCTTGAGCTCCTTCAAGTGGCTCCCCAGCTGCTCAACCAGCACCAGACACACCCTAGCCTGCGAAGGACTCCCAGTATGACCAATGTTCTCGATTTGATTTTCGAGAAGTCCCGGACAAACTCAAAAGAACTGCCCCCAGAAAGGATCAGGTCAACACAGGACCTCATGGAAGCAAGAAATTGTTGCACCATTTGACAGGCTAGCTCTTCCATGATGTCGTTAGCTGGAGATAACACTACTGATGTACTCCCAGACCACTTTTCCATGACAGGATGAGAGACGGGAACCAGTTCAACTTGCGCAGGAGTGAGGCCGACAATAAGTTCGTCAGATACTGAGGTAGTCACCGATACCTTCGGGACAGTTATTGTTGTAACAGCTTCCACTGCAACAGAAACAATAGCAAACTCTACGGCACTGGGCTCCCCGGCCGAAGTTTGAATTGTGCTATCTTCTACGCCAATGCTTGCCGCAGGACTCTCTACTTGAACTATCCCAGTGCTCTTTGCAAATCACAACATTAAAATGTCAGTGGTAACGATAAAAAGGAGAATATCCAATATGTCAGTATTCTCTTACCAAGTTGAGGATCTGAAGATGGCAAATTCCTGGATAGGTCACGTGGGGATGAGGCTTCCCTGACCTCGACGGTTGCACTCTCTTGAGGCATTCCGGTAACAGGAGCCTCAAGACCCTCCTGCTGGGCCAGCTCTTAGATCATCTCCTCAATATGAGAAGAAGTTGTGGCTTCACCACCAGCAGCCAACCCTGCAGCAGAAAGTCAAAAGGAAATGTTAGGACTCATTCCTAACTTAATAGGGAACCAGTTCAAGAAGACAAGGAAAATACCTGCAGTAGCAGCAATCATTGCTATCGGCGAAACCATCACAGGGTCATATCCCTGTATCTCTTCCTCTGAGATATGCGAGAATTTGTTCGTATCAGGAAGAGCGGGTTCATCGCCAAAATTGACTTCTTCGCCAGAATAATATCCATGTTCTTCGGACGATGAAGACGACAGTTCAACACAAGAGGTCTCAGCAATCGAAACCTTACCACTGAGTCCCCAGTAGTAGGGCTGGGATCGACAACCGCGCGGTGGGCATCAATACACCGGGAGACCCAGGCTGCTGCACCTCCACCCTTCTCCCATGAGCTGAAGAAGGCCCGGGCTGAGTTGAGACCCCCGGAATCTCAACGTCATCCCTGCCCATCAAGTCAACTTCGGGTCACTCGACCTCTTCAGCCATGACGGGCTCACCCGCGAGTTTCCCTTCTTTCAAGATCACGGGGCCTCTGCTGCGTAGACCGCGAGGACGAAGGATGGGGACTTCCTCTTCCTCTTCTTCTTCCTCCCCCTGCTCCTCAACAGTAGATGGAACTACCTTGGGCATTGAAGCTGCAGCCTCCGATTCCCTCCTAGGCTTCTTCGGGATAGGCTCACCCTTGGAAGCAGAGCCGTGGGAACGTTTGGACACAGCCTGCCGACTCTTTTTAGCAGGCTGCCCCTTGGGTACTGCTGCTACCCTTGGTCCCATCCCCGTTTCTTCTCCTGTTTTCTTCTCAGCTGCCTGATATTTGTCCATACCTCGCATACGTTTGTTGGACTCCAACTTGTCCTTATAAGACGCCTTGATGCTCTTAATGCAAGAGGTATTTATTCTGAAACCAGGCATCCTACTAGCCAAGGAATACCGGGTACAGAAGCTGAGGCTGGTATAACAATTGGGCGTCTTGTGAGGAAGGCTGAAAACAGTTTTTGTCCCTCCAGCCACACTATAGTACCATGCCCGGGCACCTTCAAATAAATTTTCGCTGAAGCAGAGGCCAGCGTTGGGGTTGTCGATATATAGTTGATCATAGCCGAACTGTCGAGCGAAACGACTGGGCATGTAAGGCTCGATCGTACATGAATTCCCTTGCCGGAAGATCATATATCCAGGCCGAATATTAATCAGCCACCAGAAGACTCCCGATGGTAGCCTTGTGAAATCATCTGGTCCCGCAAGGTCGACGAATTTATCTCCGTAAGATGCACCAGCAATCTCGGGGAAGCAACGGTCGAGCTGATAGTTCGAAGCGTTCAGAATACATTTCCGAACATAGAACATGTAACAGTAAGACCAACTTGAATTTTTCAGCTTCTGCACGAAGGGAAAAAAACCTGCAGAAAGAGGCACCGCCGTCAGCAATGAAGGGCAGTGCATAACGTACCAAGCCATCAAGTACGTATATGAAAGCTCGATCCTGGGGTTAGGGGTCTTCACTCTCGGCCTTCCCTCTGAATCAACCTCTGGCCTGCCCTCGGAGTCGACTATGGCCTCCACTTGGCACAGGCTTTTAATCAGAGCCCGTAACCCACTTTGAATTCCGGCCACCATTGCTGGAAGGAGGGCGATAGTGTTGGCCCAAAGGCCTATCACCCTAGTTTTGATGATTATCAACTCATGAAGTTATGTTTACTAATGATCTTGTGTTTAATTAGTGACAGATTCATTATCAAGATCTTAGTAGGTGCATAGCTCAACAAAGGATAAAATGTCAAGATTTGGAGCTAGCACGGTGTGATCCAAGGAGCTTTTGGATCAAGCTTGGACCAAGTCAAGAAGATGAGAAGCCTTCAAGTGAAGACTTCAAGAAGATGAAGACTTGTGTCTAGGTATAAGATTTTATTTTTGTTTTAGTTAAAAATGTAAAGGATAGAATAGTGGTGGATTGCTCAAGTACATATGCACACACACTCTTGATAGAATTGTTTTCATAAAAGATTTTTTAGTTTAGAAAAGATTTTTCTTTGTGACAAAATACTATTTGGTTTTTGATATTCATGTTTACATCTTTCAATCAAAACAAGTTATGCTTAATGCCAAAAACATAGATATTTCATCTTGATTGTGTAGTGGATCATATCCATACACACTATGCTTTAAAAGTATATTTTGTTTTTGTATTTGATGAAGATTTGGAAAAACATGTTTTGGAAAAATATTGTTTTGGAAAAATAGTTTTTATCATGAGCCAAATATTTCATGTTACAAAAATAGTCCAATCTTTTATAACATGCCTTGATTTTGTGCAAGCATGTTTGTATATCATAGTATATTAGTAAAACTATTTTTGTAGAATTTCTATGTATTTATGGGATTTTATGTGAACCAAAAGACTTAGTTTTAAATCCCAGAAAATCTGTTTTCAGGCTTCAGCTAGTCGACTTGCTACCCTTATAGTCGACTAACCCTGAAGTCGGTCGACCGGCTCGGTCGACCGACGTGCATAGACCTGCACGCCTTTGTGCACTGGAGGACGGCCGACCGTACGGGTCGACCGCTCCAGAGAGCTCTGCTCTCTGGAAAGTTCGACCGACCGTACGGCTCGACCGACAGAGAGTTCGACTCTCTGCTCCAGTGGCTCGGTCAACCCGGGCGGTAGACCGTGGCTCCAACGGTCAGATTTCTGACCATTGGCGGTCGACCGCTTGGGTCGACCGGCAGGCCTGACAGACCCCAACAGCTATATTTTTCTGGCCTATAAATTTGGGGGTTTGGTCATTGTTTTAAGCTAAGATTTTGGAGACTCTTAGAGCCAGTTTTTCCCATTCATTCCAGAGGTTTTTCTTCACAAAATTAGAGCCAATACTTCCAATTAAAAGGAGAGTTTATCAAGAGTGTAAAAGAGATTTTCTTGAGTTTTCACCAAAGATTCTTTCCTTGTTTTCTCACACAAACACTTGAGCATCCATTGATCTACTCATCCTATAGGAGTGTTGTAGTGAGATTGTTTTTAGGTGATCAAAGTGTTGTGATCACCAAAGACTTCATTTGTTCTTTGAGGAGGCGGACAAGTGTGTTCGCGGTTGTTTAGGGTTCGGGTGCGAACTCTTTGTTTGAGGTGCGACCTCAACAAGCTTGTGGGGCTTGCGTGTGTACGGGACTAGGGAGTCCGAGGGCTTGTAGGTGTTGCGGCACCGAGGAGATATCCATTGGGATCTTGCATAGTGGAAATCCTTCGTGTGTCGAAGGCGGGGATGTGAGCAAGTGTGCTCGAACCTCGAAACATACCTTTGTGTTTGCGATTGCCATTTCTCTCTCTCCCTTATTTATATCTTGCATTCAATTATTGTTTATCTTTATATGCTTGATATATTCATTTGTGCTTAATTGATATACTTGCGTGGGATTGTTGCTAACACTTGTATTCAATCAAGAGAGCTAACGCGGCACCTTAACCCATTCAAGGGGAATCTAGAGGAGTTTGTCTAGAGCCCTTCACGGGGAATTCGGCAACACTCTTGTGTTATACGTGGTGTTTAGTGTAAAAGTTTTATTTGGTCATAATTGTTTTTAGCTTCTGCATTATTTGGCATTTAGTGACCATTAGATTAGCCATCACCTACTCACCCCCCTCTAGGTGAACTTACAATTGGTATCAGAGCTTGGTACTCTGATTTGGGTCTAACAACATAGAGTTAAAGATCCTCATTTTAGGCTAATCACATTATTTGTACACACACCATGGACTTCATGTCACCACCCACTTTTGACATTCTTAATATCCAAATTTGGAAGGTTAAGATGTCATTGTACCTCAAGGCCTTAGGCATTCATGTATATCTTGCTACCACTAATGATTCTTATGTTAATAATAGCAAGTATTTTGAGGCTAACTCAAAAGCCCTTCATGCTCTTAAATCAACCCTAAATGATGATTATTTATCTAGGGTTTCTAATGTTGAATCGGCTTTTGTAGCTTGGAACATCATCACCTCTCTTGGCGAAAAGGATCTATACTATGCCGGGAGCGATTCGGACGTTGGAAGCAACACCTCCAACTTGTGCTACATGGTCCAAGGGGATAACCCCCTTGAGGTAACTACCGAATCCGAGGATGAGGATAATAACATGTCATATGAAGAGCTCTCTACATTTTGTCAATTATTGCTTAATAAATATGACATGATTAAAAAGGATAACAAAAATTTGAAAAAGAACATTGCTTGCATGCATAAAGAACATGACTCATTTAGAAGTAACATTGCATGTTTAGAAAAAGATAACAAAAATTTGAAAAAGGATTTTGATTGCATGCTTAAAGAAAATGATTCTTTCAAATCTAAGATTGCATGCTTAGAAAAAGAAAATAAAGATTTGAAAAATGAGAATGTTTCCTTACTTTCAAAATTGAATGATTTATGTGAAGGGAACACTACTTTGAAAAATAAAATTGATTTGGTGGAAAAACAAAAAGAAAGTATTTTGCAAGAAAATAACTCTTTGAAAAGAAAATTTGTTGAAAAGGAAAAAGAATTTGTTTCTAAAAGAAATAAGAAAAATGATTCTTTATCTCATCATGCTTTACATGCCACCACTAATGAGATAAATATGTTGAAAAATAAAATAGATAGTTTGAGCTCTAATTTGAGCACATGTGCATTCAATCATACTAAATTGGAGTCTTTGTTTTCAAAAAATAAACTCCATCCATTCATGCACATCATCATGCTTATGTTGCTCACCATGATCATACACTCACATAAGCATATTAAGGTGTACATATGTACACATTGTGGCCACAAAGGCCACTTAGCAAAATTTTGTTATGATAGGTTAGATCATTTTAATTTTGCTAATAAAAGATTTTGGGTTCCTTACAAGTCTAACCCCAAAGGACCCAAGCAAAAAATGGATACCAAAACCCCCACCCCATGTTTTTGATGTAGGTGAGGGATCTCTCAAGACGTGAGAGATTTGGTGCCTTGGTAGTGGATGCAATGGACTTTATGGGCACATCTTAGACGCATCACTATCAAGGAAGTTTGGTGGGACAACCACCATATTTGGAGCTTTGGAGTTGGTAACAATCTCTAAACTCCTACTTTTTATGTTCATGCTAGTTCATTTATCATATTCATAGCATGTTCATATTTTTGTGTGCTTCATGTGGTATTTACATGCTTAGATGTAGAATATGTCAAACTTGCATGTATACATATACAAATAGTGAATTACAATTGATTCATATATAATTGAACTTCATACTCATTTGTATCCACTATATGCATATGTATAGACTAGTTTTGACGATTCTCTTTTATACATGTTTTTGCCTATCTTTGTGCTTTACTTCATGTATATGTAGTTTTAATTCAAATTAATAAATATACATGTATACCCGTGAGTCTCTTGTCTTCATGCAAACATCATTAATAGACTCTTTTATTTGGGATATGTATGCATATTGTTAGAATTGGATAAATCATACATATACCTAGAAGTTTGTTGATTTTATGAAAAATGATTTTGAGTTAAATTGTTAAAAAAAAATGTGACTTATGATCTTTTTGAGCTTCATTGACTATTTTCATAAAAATGCTAGTTACATGATCGTTTAACACTCACACTTTTGTTAAAATCATTTTTGAGCCTTATAGACCATGAGTGCTTAAATTTTTGTGTGTCTAGTTATGTTTATGAAAAACATAAGATTTGATATATCTGAAGGATCTTTAACTAGTTTTTCAAAAACAATTTATAGTAGTTATTTATTCTTCAAATAGTTTTTGAGATTGACACATGATTCTATTTTTCTCAAAATTTATTTGATGCTTCATGATTTGAATATTAGTTTATAAGTTAGTTTTTGTCAACACTAGGATTTATACTTGTACATATCGTGGGCCACAAATAAATCTATTTATATTTGGGCTTGAATGCTTATTTGCAACCCATGAAATGTGCTTGTATTGCTTGGTTTTGATGATCCATACATTTTTAAACTTGTATTCCCATTTTGGATTTGTGCTATGATCATGTGCCTTTCATTTCATGTATATGTGTATTTTGCAAACTTTAAGATATACATGTATACCTCTTGAGTCATTTGCCCTTAATGCAAATCTATTTATATGGACTCAATTGTGTTTAAGGGATATGTATGTATACTTATTGTGTTGTCAAAACATACATATACCTTGAAATATAATTTTTTTTAAAAATTTTTTTTTTTTGTGGTAGATTATACAATGAGATATACACTTGAACTTACCTTATGTCAATTGGTATCATTGGATCATTTCAATTGGTATCAATATGATTATTCTTTTTGTATATACTCATGTTTTGATTATATGTATGTATGCTTTCAAATTCAAATTATATCAATTTCTATTGGTATTCCCTTTTTCATACATATATGTGATATTTGTGCTTAGTTAAAATTGTCTTACATATTTAAAGCACAAAGGTTATTAATGCTAAGCTAAATTCAAATCTTATTTTTCAAGCTTATGCATTAGTTTTTTAAATTGGTATCAATATGGTTGATCATTATCTTACTATTGATCACTATTTTACAATTGATCATTTTCAAAATTGATATCAAAATTCAAAATTTGTTTTATCGAGAGAATTCAAAATTTTGTTTGATAAGAAAAATTCAAAATTTTTTATTTGTATTGCCTATATGCAAGGAGAGCTTAACATCTCTCTTACATATAGATTCATGTTGAGTATATTATAAATTGAGGAGCTTGACAACTCTTCTTTATATGATATACGTGTGTAAGGGGAGCTTCACATCTCTCTTATGCATTACATAATATGTGTTATGTGAGTTAGGGTTGTCATCCCTTCTTCATGTAATGCATATGTGTAGGGAAGCTAACTTAGCGTCTTCCTCTTCATGAATGTATATCGCATATAAATTTTTATTGATTGATTTGTATTACCCTTTCTTGATCTCTTTGCTTTTGACAAAAAGGGGGAGAAAAATTTGTTTGATTTGATTTCACTTTGAACCCTTTGTTGATGATTGACAAAAAGGGAGAGAAAGATTTTGAGTTTATATGCATGGTTGAATAAGATTTATGTTTATGCATATATATTTTTGTATTACAAATAGGAGAAAAAGAGTTTGATTTATGCTTGTTGCATGTTTTATCTCCATACTTGCATACATATTCATGTGCCTCATTGCCATATCTATTGTTTATTTGGTATGCAAAGTTAAGGGGGAGCTTCCTTGAAGCTTTACTTTAATCCATGCATATATAACTTCATGAGTTTTGTCATCATCAAAAAGGGGGAGATTGTTGGCCCAAAGGCCTATCACCCTAGTTTTGATGATGATCAACTCATGAAGTTATGTTTACTAATGATCTTGTGTTTAATTAGTGACAGATTCATTATCAAGATCTTAGTAGGTGCATTGCTCAATAAAGGATAAAATGTCAAGATTTGAAGCTAGCACGGTGTGATCCAAGGAGTTTTTGGATCAAGCTTGGACCAAGTCAAGAAGATGAGAAGCCTTCAAGTGAAGACTTCAAGAAGATGAAGACTTGTGTCTAGGTATATGATTTTGTTTTTGTTTTAGTTAAAAATGTAAAGGATAGAATAGTGGTGGATTGCTCAAGTACATATGCGCACACACTCTTGATAGAATTATTTTCATAAAAGATTTTTTAGTTTAGAAAAGATTTTTCTTTGTGATAAAATACTATTTGATTTTGATATTCATGTTTACATCTTTCAACCAAAACCAAGTTTATGCTTAATGCCAAAAACATAGATATTTCATCTTGATTGTGTAGTGGATCATATCCATACACGCTATGCTTTAAAAGTATATCTTGTTTTTGTATTTGATGAAGATTTGAAAAAACATGTTTTGGAAAAATATTGTTTTGGAAAAAACAGTTTTTATCATGAGCCAAATATTTCCATGTTACAAAAATAGTCCAATATTTTATAACATGCCTTGATTTTGTGCAAGCATGTTTGTATATCATAGTATATTGGTAAAACTATTTTCGTAGAATTTCTATGTATTTATGGGATTTTATGTGAACCAAAAGACTTAGTTTTAAATCCCAGAAAATCTGTTTTCAGGCTTCAGCTAGTCGACTTGCTACCTTTATAGTCGACTAACCCTGAAGTCGGTCGACCGGCTCGGTCGACCGACGTGCATAGACGTGCACGCCTTTGTGCACTGGAGGACGGCCGACCGTACGGGTCGACCGACAGAGAGTTCGACTTTCTGCTCCAGTGGCTCGGTCGACCCAGGCGGTCGACCGTGGCTCCAACGGTCGGATTTCTGACCGTTGGCGGTCGACCGCTTGGGTCGACCGGCAGGCCTGACAGACCCCAACGGCTATATTTTTCTGGCCTATAAATTTGGGGTTTGGTCATTGTTTTAAGCTAAGATTTTGGAGACTCTTAGAGCCAGTTTTTCCCATTCATTCCAGAGGTTTTTCTCCACAAAATTAGAGCCAATACTTCCAATTAAAAGGAGAGTTTATCAAGAGTGTAAAAGAGATTTTCTTGAGTTTTCACCAAAGATTCTTTCCTTGTTTTCTCACACAAACACTTGAGCATCCATTGATCTACTCATCCTATAGGAGGTTGTAGTGAGATTGTTTTTAGGTGATCAAAGTGTTGTGATCACCAAAGACTTCATTTGTTCTTTGAGGAGGCGGACAAGTGTGTTCGCGGTTGTTTAGGGTTCGGGTGCGAACTCTTTGTTTGAGGTGCGGCCTCGGCAAGCTTGTGGGGCTTGCGTGTGTAAGAGACTAGGGAGTCCGAGGGCTTGTAGGTATTGCGGCACCGAGGAGATATCCATTGGGATCTTGCATAGTGGAAATCCTTTGTGTGTCGAAGGCAGGGATGTAGAGCAAGTGTGCTCGAACCTCGAAACATACCTTTGTGTTTGCGATTGCCTTTTCTCTCTCTCTCTCCCTTGTTTATATCTTGCATTCAATTATTGTCTATCTTTATATGCTTGATATATTCATTTGTGCTTAATTGATATACTTGCGTGGGATTGTTGCTAACACATGTATTCAACCAAGAGAGCCAACGCGGCACCTCAACCCATTCAAGGGGAATCTAGAGGAGTTTGTCCAGAGCCCTTCACTGGGAATTCAGCAACACTCTTGTGTTATACGTGGTGTTTAGTGTAAAAGTTTTATTTGGTCATAATTGTTTTTAGCTTCCGCATTATTTGGCATTTAGTGACCATTAGATTAGCCATCACCTATTCACCCCCCTCTAGGTGAACTTACAGATAGACCTTCCGTAGGCAAGCAAAACTGTCGGGTATACTACATCAACAACAATTACTTCATGTGGTAGTGTTGGCACCACACAACGTTTCAGCCATAGCATGAGGAAGCCCGCCAATAGAGCCCGGTCAGAAATGAAAACTCGGGCCTGGTGATGAAAACTTTCATAGACCATATCTGGTCTGAAAGTGTTTTCGTTCGACTCAGTGGTGTAAGAGCTTGCAGAGGCATCGATCCTCTCAGCAATTTTCTCGTCAATACAAGGGGTCAGACTAATCACCGGGCTATCCTTCTCATTTATGCCATTGAACTGATAGCTCGCCCAAGACATCTGCTTGATACCCCTGTTCCTCCAGGAGGATATTTGGCCGCAGATGTGAAAGTGGCACAGCACTTCCTAATACGTCTCATATACCTGAGGATCCTCTTTCTTCAGAAGATGAAGCTCCTCAGAAGTCGGGACGTGTTCTTCATAAGGGGCATCTCCCATATAAGCCCCGAGACTTCATACAGTTCATGAAGAGCGAGCCCCATCTCTCCGACTGGAGTAAAAAATGTGCTGTTAAAGGATTATAATGCTCCAGGACACCATAAAAATTGTGAAAACTTTGCGGGAGGCCATACTGTACGGCTCTGACCGAGTGATATAGCCCCACCTTCTGCAGCAGAGCCCTGAGCTCAACAAGCACAAATCCAACCATCCTAGCCCACCAGGATTTGTTGGTAGAATGAACCCATCTGAGCGAACGAAAGTCGACGGGAAAATCACCCCTAACTTTCATAAACTGGTTGATGAAAGTAGCGCCAAGCTGAGGGGTTTCTCCCTTCGGATACTCAGGCCTAACTAACCTGGGAAATAAACCGAAAACATCTTTCCATGATCTGCAGAATATACTTCCTTGGCACCTAATCTGCCAAGAGAGACGCCAGAGACAAACCGGGAAAATCCCAATCCATCGCACGATGAACGGACATGTGCTGAAGATAGGACAAGGAATACATCCTCTCCATATTGGGAAGAAAGAACCTCCTGTCCCCTATCTAACGAAGCCACTTGTAATCTCCGTCTTGCAGAGTCCTATCATCCTCGTCAATGGCATCACCGAAGAGGAAAGCAGGCTTCCGTAACGAAGTATGGTAATCCGTCTCAAACAATCCATCGGAGATAATTTCCCGAAGGGTCACCATACTGGCCTTGATGATCCTCTCCCTTCGCTCTTTTGATTTACCGAAAGTCACATGAGCGATTTTCTGAAGCACGAAGGTCAGATTTCTATCGGCGCCACCTACGTGCCCAAAATGACACTTCTTAGACAGAGGACTAGAAGAGTATCGCACTGCAATGAAGATGACACTTGGTCAGAAATCTAAAAGAAAATGGCTAAGTGCTTGAGGGTCAAACGCAGAAATGAATCCAGACATGGAAATCAGCAAAATCCGCGTCTAGAATCAAAAATGCGAGGCTTGTATGTAGCCCGCATTTCAAATTTCATAACTTAGAAAAAATTTCTAAGTATCGGACTCAGATGCAAAATTCAGTAAAACTCGCGTTTGATCTTACAAGACGCGAGAAACATAAGAAGTCTGCGTTTGAACTCCCCATACTTAGAAATATTCTGAGCATTGAGTCTAAAACGCAAGGCTCAACGAGGCACACATTCAACAAAAAGGTACGGACTCAAGTTGATGAAGCAAAGACGCAGAGGTCGTCAAATCCGCGTCTTGCCTACCAATTCAAGAGCCGCGTCTGAAGATCAAACACGGGCATGAGCCTCGTGTTGGCGGTTCACATTCAAAAGAGACTTAAGAGTTAAAAGAACTCTTTAAGCCCCTTCAATGACGGAAACCAAATCAGATGGTTTTGCTACCTGAAATAGGGGCCTCCTTATTTTTCATTAATTTTGCAAAGGGAAAAACTTACAAAAAAGGGTCGAGGAGCTAAATTACAAGTATTCTAAAAAGATTACAAGTAGATCTCCTTGGAGATTCTGGTGAAGTGTGCCGGTAGGAGTCTGGTCAGCGGGCGACCACTTTGTCCCTTTGACGATGCGAGCGATGAGATTCCCTTCTCGCCTGGTTCGGGGAATCGGAGAACAGAAGGTTGGTAGAACCCTCTTGTTTCTTCTCAAAACCACCTTCACTTAGGAATTCCTTCTCGCCTGGTTCAGGAAATTCCTTGAGAGGAAGGAAAGTATTAGGGTATCAGCACCCTGATTAGAGAAGTAGTTCTCTAAAGTCTCTGAATTCTTGAAAGCAAGAAAATAGATCTCTGTTTAGCCTCTCTCTCTGTGCGCACGGTCTGTACGTCCTTGCATCTCTTCCTCTGGAGGTCTTTGCCTGGTCGAGAGTCGAGAGTCCTTTCTCCTTGTGCCCCTGGTGGGCTATTTATAGGGAGAGTAGGGGTATAATTGTCCCTTGAAAATCTGGAAACAGATTGAATCAAATCTGTTTAAATCTGGAAAGTAGCCTTTCTGCGAGGCTAGGATTAGCTTCCGCGAAGCTAGAAGGAGCAGATTGCGTTGATCCTCTTGATCTGTTTTGATTCTTTCCATATAATTAGAAGATTTTCCCTGATCCTCTTACTCGTTTTAGGAGAGTCAAGAGATTATGGCAATCAACTGCCAAATTTGATCTCAGATTTGATCTTGATTGGATTTAATCTTGATCCTGATTAGATTCGATCTCATCTGGAGATTTAATTAGTCAAAGATTGACCATGACGGACCCGCAGCGGTGCACCCGCGTCGAGCTTGCAGCGGAACTGGAAGAAGCATCTGGCGAAGTCAGAAGAACGCTCTTCAGCGGAGCTAGATAACATATGTGGCGAAGCTACCGAACATCCTTCTGCGCGGTTGCATGTGGCTTCGAGCGAAGCTAACTCTTTGCGGAGTTAACTGAGACTTCAGGTGAAGCTGTAAGTTAGCTTCCTGACGGAGCTTTGAATGGCTTGAAGGCGAAGTTGGATGATCTTGGCCTCTCAGGCGAGGCTATCCCTTTGGACTCATGTGATGCTAAGCGTTAGCATCTTAGACCTGCTGAGGTCTGTTTAGAGACAATCCGGCTCACTATCTGCTTCACTGGATCAGTAGAGTCCAAGTTGCTTTGTTGTCCCTCGAAGATGGGTGAAAACTGGTCGTCAGCTTATCTGTCACTTGTCTTTTGTAAATGTCAACAAGTACAGGACTGGTCGTCAGCTTCTCTGTCACTTGTTTTTTGTAAATGTCAACAAGTTTAGACATTGTTCAGGCCAGTCAACTTATCTGTCACTTATCTTTTGTAAATATTAACAAGTTTGGACATTGTTCAGGCCAGTTAGAATCTTATCTTTTTTAAAGTGTCAACAAGACCCCCTTCAAAGTTTTCGAAAGTCTGCAATAACTCAGACTTCGAAATACTTTGAATTGCTTTGACCGGTGGTATGTGAAGTACGAACGTCGCCATGGTGGTTGAGTTCAGCTTAGCTTTTAATCTTGCTTTGGGATAAATTTGCCAAAGAATCGTGTAGATTCGCGACTCTGGGTAGCTTCGCGTCTGAGTAGCTTCGCGTCTGGGTAGCTTCACGTCTGGGTAGCTTCCGGAATAAGTTCGCTTTGGAATGTTGTTCCTTTCCCGAGGCCAACTGCTTTTGGCCAGTTACAAGAAGGATTGCTTCTTTTTCGAGGTTAGAATAACCTCTCTTGCATTAATCGAGAGAGATCATTCCTCCCTTGTGCGTTTCCGAGGGAAACCGTTCCTTTTCTCAAGGCTCAATAAATGCACATTAAAAGGGAGATCATTTCTTCCTTACACGTTTTCGAGGGAAACCGTTCCCTTTCTCAAGGCTCAATAAATGCCTTAAATCCGCTCGCGCTTCCATGCTTGAAGCGGCAGCGGCGCGCTCAGGCCATGAGGCCTATAAATAGGACACTTGAGGTCCTCTGAAGAGAAGCGGTCTGCTCTCATCTTCTCTTGATTTAGAGAGAGATACTCAGATCTCTGAACTAGTGGGGATGCCCACTCTGGTCATTATCCGGCCAGGAAGCGGTGAGTCTTGGTCATCCAGAGACTTTACCAATGACTGATAACTTTTAGGGAGTTTATCTCCCTTAATTTGGCTTTAACAGCTGCCTCAGGGATTGATTTTCCTTGTTCTTCATTTTATATCTGACTGATCTGCAGAGAAGGACTTCAGCCCAGCTTCCCGGCGAAGCTATCGTTTTGACTTGATTAAAGATCACTGCATGCCTGCTAAGTTCGCCACATAGGCAGTAATTGGGACTTAGTCTCTTCAAAGTTGAGCCAGTTTTGCCATATAAGTGGGGCTAAAACTGCGCCCCTCAGGATCAGTCTGGCTTAGCCATATAGGCGAGGCTAGGACTTGACTTATGCTGAGCTAGCCCATCATTAATGTGCAAGCGAGGCTATCCTCTGCTTTAACTGAAACTGAAATGCATCGTTAAACTGCAACTGAATCGGATATAAATTGCTTTGCCCAAAAGAATTTGACTTAGCGTTTTTGCAGCTTTTCCTTTGACTTACTGCTAACTTGTTTCAGTTTGCATTGCAGTGAGCTATGTTCGCCAATCTTTTGACTTGATGAAAGAGACCAGAGATTTGCCTCTTGCTTTTCCAGTTGAAACTTTAATCCTAAGCAGGAGGAACAAACTGGGGCAGCTGATGTGTGTTCCCAGAAGAGGTTGGCTGTCGCTTATCCGAGATGATCCACTTCGAGGCGAGGCTGGTAGTCGCTTATCCGAGATGATCCACTTCGGGAAAGCGGACGTCACCTGTAAGGTCTCGGATCCTCCATTGCCAATTTTCATCAAAGAAGATCCAGCCTTCTGGTGGTAACCAGTTCTTTGCCAATTTTGATTACGGAAGATCCAGCTTTCTGGTGGCAAAATCTGCCATTATGCGAAGGATTACGGCCTTGTGCGGGAGGAAGGCCTTTCGTGTCCAGTTGGTTAGGCTTGGAAGTAGATAGGACCACTTGTATGCCTTTTGAGCAAATGATTCTATTGTACGAAACACAACATTGATGTAGTAGTATCAATGTACCTTCCCTTTTAAATCAATAAAAGTTTAGTTTCTGCTTGTCTGATTTGCTTCTCCTTCACTTGAATTGGTCCGGCGGAGCTAAACTTCATACGAAGTTAAAGACAGAATCCTATCTGAATCAGGAACGAGCTTCCAGCGAAGCTAGCATGAATTTTCTGCGAAGTTCGGACTGTGCTTTTAGAGGAGCTTAGGCATGCTTTTCGGTGAAGTTATCGATACATCGCGCTAAGTCAGCACTTGACTTATGGCGGAGTTAGCCCTTAGCGGGGCTGAATCAGTGCTTCTCGGGAAGGCGCTTTAGGCGTCGTTTCAAATTAATTTGAAACGACAGCCTGTGCTCTTTTCGAGGCGTCATTTTAGGCGATCATCAGCCTATAAAAGCCCGATCGGGCTGAGAAAGAGGAGACACTTCTCTTTGAATTTTCCAGAGTATTTGACTCTTTTCTTCTTCTTCTTCTTCGTTCAAGAATCCAAGAACCTCCTTCGTTCTTCAATGGCTCTCAAGAGATGAGTGGGAAAAGAGGTCGCAACCTCTGCGATGGAGGGCCCTTCTCCTCCTCCGGTCATCGAACGACCAATCGCTGGTAGGGATCTTTCCCTTTTGATCAGAGATTTTCATCTCTCTCTTAAAGCCGATTTCTGGCTATCTTTAGATGAATCCAGGATGATCAATCATGATCTTGTGATTTTAGGGAGTTTAATTCCCTGAATTTCCCTTGATTTCTTGACTGGGAATCCTAGAACTGAAGAGTCCTTCTTTAAGCTTCCGGGCAAAGTTATCCCTTAGGCGGTTCACATCCTGTTGAATGACAGGATGCGAAGCTGTCCTTCGAAGTGTAACTGAAAAGGACCTTAATGCCCTTAAAATAATCTTTAGGCAATAACACCTTTCTGACGAAGTTAGCCCTTGGGGCCTTGTCGCATTCTGCTAAGCTTCCAGAGCGAAGCTAACACTTTGACATTTTCCTACATCCTGCCTTCGTGTGGAGTGCGGAGTTACGCTGCAGCTGCGAAGCTAAGCTTCGGGGCGAAGCTATCATTAGGCCAGCTTCGCTCGGAGAGCGAGACTATGCCTTAACAAAAATTGCATTTTTGTTTTAGCCTTTGTTTGGCTGATGAACTAATCATAGTTTTTCTTTGTTTTTACAGTGCACTATACTCTTGGTCCTTTGAACAGTCTATTTGGCACGGCCAAGGGGCTAGATGGCAATGTCAGCCTGCAACTTTAGGGGCAGGCTTCACTATTCAGCGAGCGGAGCTCTCCTGCTCGAGATACACTTATTTATGGTGGGGATCAACGCACCATAAGGAGCATCTTAACTACTGCTCCCCTTGAAGACTCTGACCGACAAATTTATCGGAAGCCTGGCTTCATGTTCGGAGATGCGGCGCCAGACCATGATCGCCAGCTGCTAGCCGGAGAGGGGCAGTGGATTTTTCAATTAGATGGCAAGAAGTTCTATCTTCCGTCTAACAAGCGGCATTTTCCCTTGTCCTTCTTCCAATGCGTGACAAGGGCTCGGAAGATGCAGTGGCAAGTGAGTCAGAGTACTGAATCCGTTCACGTAGGGAAGTTGATATTTCCCTCACCCGGTTACACAAGGACAGGTCCTCGCTGCATATTGGGTCTCCACCCTGGGAATGTACTGCCAGACATCCCAGTGGGAGAAAATCCTGCGGTGGCTCAGACCTTTGGGAATCAATTCTTTAAGGTTCGTGGCAACTATCCTGCCACTGATTTCAGGACTCCAGGGTGGATTCACCCTCCGAAGTATGGTGGAGGGATTTGACCTTATATGTCCTTGCTCATTTCGAGGAGGATTTGGAGAGACTGAATCTTTATGAGGCCGTCAGGGCGACCCGTTAAGGCATTCAGATGAGCGTAGCGAACTTCTACGCCATCTTTGAGTTATACTGCCCGGCTACAGGGACCTTTTTCACCCCTGTTGGCGAATTGGGTATGGCTCTGCACGAGATGTGGGAAGTCTCTGCTCTGCCTTTGGGATCCCTCCCATACGAAGAATATTTCCCGTGCGAGGCAGAATTGGCACTTCTGGAGAAGCAGGAGCCCACCTTATTTGAGACCTACCGGGAGTTAATGTGCCACTTGTACATTTGTTTCAGTATGCATGGAAGCAGTAAGGGAGCTTCATGCAGCTTGAAAAGCTGGGGAGATTATTTGTTCCCAGATATGGAAAATACTCCTGAGGCGGCTCATTGTGGAGTTGCTGATGAAGACATCTTTCGCCGGATGCAAAAGCATTCTCAAGGGGATCTAATTTTGGAAGTAGATGACGGCCCCTATGAAAAAGGTGATATTTTTCGGAGCTTCCACCACCAGACTCGTCAGCCGACATCTCAGAAGGCACTTCTGGCTGGTTTTTGACGGTCTGGTTGAAGAGATGTGTGGTGCCGTCTTCATCTAGCGACGTCATTCATCCGACTGTCTTGTTGCCTGCCGTTCGTCTAGTCCATGGTCGTTCACTTGGACTCCTTCCAGCCATGGTGTGCTGTATTCAGAGAGGCCTTCGCGCATTGACGGAGGCTTTCTGTAGGCCACCAACGACGAAGCGGGGAAAGGGGACTATTTTGCCCTGCGACAGACCAAACCCCAGAATAAGCCTGCCATATACTTATTTGATGTCGTGGTTCGCCCTTCACTGTCCTTCCATGATCGAAGCCGGGAGGAACCCCCAGAAGGTGTTCGAATGGCGCTTCTCCATCGATTTCGAGGGATGTTCATGGTGGAAGACTTATGTAGCTGCGATCCGTAAGCTACTGTGCCGCCATGACGTCTATAGCCTTTTCCGCTGCTTCCCCTATATTCGGGATGCGGACTATGGTGAAGAATTCAAAGATGTGGTGGAAGGGCAGACATCATTGAGCCGGGGAATCTTTGAGTGGGTGGTCAGCATTTGGCCCTCACATTTGTTGTACAGAAGCGGGGACACCTGCTACTTGGAGCCTTACATTCCAAGTCAGTTTGCCCGTCAGTTTGGATATGACCAACTGTACGTGGGCAATCCAAACAGCAATCTGGCTTTCATGGGGAGCCTCATTAATGGAGCCCGTACCTGGTGGTTCTTCATTGCTGGCTGTACCGAAGCGCGGCTGTGCATGCTGTTAAGGACTCCGAACCTTCTGATGACCCTAGGATTCTGCCAGTGGTATACAACCTCAAACTCCACACCCACTGGATTTTCTATTAATTCTTCTGGTGTGAAGTTAATTTCTCAGCGGCTGAAGCGGAAGGTCACTGAGAAAGGCGAGGGTAAAAGGGTTCGCGTCCCAGGCCTCGGGGAGTTCATTGCCGTTGATGACAGTGAAGCCTCGGATGCAGGAAGTCCTCGCTTCGAAGCGAAAATGGGTGCTGAGGCTCCAGCAGCTGCTTCTGGCGTGGTGGGGACAGCCCCCGTAGAACATGCCGATGTTGAAGAAGTGGAGAAAGAAGATCCTGACGTCCACTTCAAACGAAAGCGGGAGGGTGGATCTCGTAGGAAGAGGGTAGTGAAGAAGCCTCGTCGCTACGCTCCTACGGTTGTTGCAGAGGGCGGATTTCCTGCTGCGGCTCCTCCTCCTGTCCCATTAGTAACTGAATTGTCGGTTCCTAAACCGACTACTGGCGAAGCCACTCCGGACCCGTGTAAGATCAGCTTCGTCCTTGTAATATACTTTTTATGTGTTCCGGACAGCTTATTATTTGCTTTGTGATGCAGGAACTGAGGCGGTGAAAAGCCCGAGAGCTGAAGTTGTCGGAGAACAAGGGGAGCATTATGATCCCTTGTTTACTTATAAGGAGGGCGATGAGGCTGGCTATTTCGCCGTCTCGAAGAATCCGGAGATGATGCGGCTGATGTAGGTCCTTCGGGCGCTGGGACTTCGAAAGGAAGTTCCGAAGCTTCTAGCTCCTTTGGGTGGACCACGGAGGGTTCGGCAAGCGAAGGCGGGCCGGCCATTCGTGTTGACTCCGCCAAAGATTTTCCAATGGAGCCCATAGGGACTGATGTAGCCGCCAAAACGATTGAGGCGACATTATCTTTTGGTACGTTTTTAACCTTTTGACTCTTGCTATTTGTTATGCCCTGCCTAAACAAAGTCTTGTTGCAGGTGTTCCGCCTCTGGGTGCATCGACTTCAAGAGAGCCAACCAATCTTCCTGAGGGATCCCGGGGTGAAGTAAGCACTTCACCGCGACGGATGCTGCTGAGTTGGATGCTTTGTATGGCGACCTGCCCTCTTATCAGCCTGAACCAGCCAGAGGAACTGAAATTGAGGGGACGGTAGTCATGGAGCCGATCTCACTTCCGACTATATCAGTGAGTGAGATGCCATCGGTTTCGCCAGCGCCACCTATCTTGCCAGGTGCGGAGCTGAGGGTGATTACCAGTTCTACTTTCCCAACATTGGTGGTTAAGCCCGCTCTCCCGGAAATAGTCACTAGTCCTACCTCGGTGGTGGCTAGTGTACTAGTTTCAATGAAGACTCCTCCGAGATCAACGATGTCCTCTCATGTTGCTGCAGCCAGTGCTTCTACTATTCCCTCCATAATAGTATCAATAAAGCCAGTAGAATCTCAGGGGCTGCTCGTCTGCCGAGAGTGATTGAGGCCGAGAATGAATTTGTGGCTGAGCTAGTCGATAGCTTTTATAAGGGCTTGAAGCGATCCATCGCTTTGATTTTGAAAGGCTCGACTACCTCATTCTCTGCTTTGAAGGTGGTCCTCTCCTGAAGCATTGAGAGTATCCGAGACTTTGGAGGGGATGACCAGGCCGCTGCATTGGAACTTCTGGTGGACCAACTTGAGAGGGATGTAGACGAATGGCGCCGTCTTAGCCATTCAGACTTGGAGTCTTCAGTTAATGAGCAGCTTGCGCACCTTGTCGCTCAGATGCATGAAGCTCATCTTGCCGCTCAGGAAGCCGCTAAGGCCATTTCTTCTGACTTGAAGTCCTTGGAAACAAGGAAGGTAAGCTCGGGGACGCCATAGATGCTTCTAGCAGTGCTCTTCTTGATGCTGAAGATAAAATTGAAAAGGCCAAGGAGATGATCAAGAAGGCAAATCTTCTTTTGTTCAAGGCTGAACCAGTGCGTCTTGAAGAGACTGCCCGGCTTGAGCAGCTTAGGGCTCAGAATGACGAACTCTTGCGGCAAGAGCTAGCTCAGAGGGCAACCTTGGTTGAGGTTGAAGCTCGCTTGGCCCAGACGGCGAGCTTTAATGAGGCTGAGCTGAGGTCGTAGGCACTTGTCTGGGCTGCTGATGATAGGAAGACAAGGCTGGCTATTCTTGAAGGACGGATCAAATCTTATGAAGCACCCTCATAGCTTGTGATATATGTGCCTTCATGTATCCCTTTTTTTTTTAGAATTAATGAAAAGTGATTTTATTTTGACTCCCCTGTTATATTTTCGACTTGTTTTATCTTTTGAATTATCGCTTTCAAATTGTGTTACAGCCACTTGAGAAAATAGTCCTTACTGGACTAAAAAGATGAGACTTGGCTATCTGTCGGTTCAGAGGTCGCAATGACGTAACCGATTGAGAAGCCACCAAGCTCAAAGAAGTCCTTGTCGGACTAAAAGGTGAGACTTGGCTAACTGCCGGTTCAGAGGTCGCAATGATGTAACCGGTTGAGAAGCCACCAAACTCGAGGAAGTCCTTGTCGGACTAAAAGGTGAGACTTGGCTATCTGCCGGTTCAGAGGTCGCAATGACGTAACCGGTTGAGAAGCCACCAAGCTCGAGGTAGTCCTTGACGGACTAAAAGGTGAGACTTGGCTATCTGCCGGTTCAGAGGTCGCAATGACGTAACCGGTTGAGAAGCCACCAAGCTCGAGGTAGTCCTTGACGGACTAAATGGTGAGACTTGGCTATCTGCCGGTTCAGAGGTGGCAATGACGTAACCGATTGAGAAGCCACCATGCTCGAGGTAGTCCTTGACGGACTAAAAGGTGAGACTTGGCTATCTGCTGGTTCAGAGGTCGCAATGACGTAACCAGTTGAGAAGCCACCAAGCTCGAGGTAGTCCTTCTCGGACTAAAAGGTGAGACTTGGCTATCTGCCGGTTCAGAGGTCGCAATGACGTAACCGGTTGAGAAGCCACCAAGCTTGAGGTAGTCCTTGACGGACTAAAAGGTGAGACTTGGCTATCTGCCGGTTCAGAGATCGCAATGACGTAACCGGTTGAGAAGCCACCAAGCTCGAGGTAGTCCTTGACGGACTAAAAGGTGAGAATTGGCTATCTGCCGATTCAGAGGTCGCAATGACGTAACCGGTTGAGAAGCCACCATGCTCAAAGAAGTCTTTGTCGGACTAAAAGGTGAGACTTGGCTATCTGCCGGTTCAGAGGTCGTAATGACATAACCGGTTGAGAAGCCACCAAGCTCAAAGAAGTCCTTGTCGGACTAAAAGGTGAGACTTGGCTATCTGTTGGTTCAGAGGTCGCAATGACGTAATCGGTTGAGAAGCCACCAAGCTCGAGGTAGTCCTTGACGGACTAAAAGGTGAGACTTGGCTATCTGCCAGTTCAGAGGTCGCAATGACGTAACCGGTTGAGAAGCCACCAAGCTCAAAGAAGTCCTTGTCGGACTAAAAGGTGAGACTTGGCTATCTGCCGGTTCAGAGGTCGCAATGACGTAACCGGTTGAGAAGCCACCAAGCTCGAAGTTTGGATGGAAAGGGGTCTCGTTCTCGCAGGGAGAAACGAGAAAATTACTATCATAGGTTTAGTGTTAACGTAACAGCGAAATGGGTGCCAGAGGTTATACTGTTAAACATAGCATGAAAAGGGTCTCGCTCTTACGGGGAAAAACGAGAAAATCACTGTTATAGGTTTAGTGTTAACGTAACAGCGAAATGGATGCCAGAGGTTATACTGTTAAACATAGCATAAAAAGGGTCTCGCTCTCACGGGAGAAACGAGGAAATCACTGTCATAGGTTTAGTGTTAACGTAACAGCAAAATGGATGCCAGAGGTTATACTGTTAAACATAGCATGAAAAGGGTCTCGTTCTCACGGGGAGAAACGAGAAAATCACTGTCATAGGTTTAGTGTTAACGTAACAGCGAAATGGATGCCAGAGGTTATACTGTTAAACATAGCATGAAAAGGGTCTCGTTCTCACGGGGAGAAAAGAGGAAATCACTGTCATAGGTTTAGTGTTAACGTAACAGCGAAATGGATGCCAGAAGTTATACTGTTAAACATAGCATGAAAAGAGTCTCGCTCTCACGGGAGAAACGAGAAAATCACTGTCATAGGTTTAGTGTTAACGTAACAGCGAAATGGATGCCAGAGGTTATACTGTTAAACATAGCATGAAAAGGGTCTCATTCTCACGGGGAGAAACGAGGAAATCACTGTCATAGGTTTAATGTTAACTTAACAGCGAAATGGATGGAAAGATTTTTATATGTGGTCTTACCATTCCATGGATGAGAATTGGTAAGTGATTTTGGAGAGGGAATCAAATGGGAACTGGTCCCTTAGGATTTTTAGCAAATCCTCAGCTGTCAACGGGTTTGATATGCCTTTACCAACTACCGTTTGAGTCGGGCTAGCCATGCTATTTCCCTCAGCATGATGAGTTGTCGACGACTTATGTTGGGCTTAAAGGCCAACATTTTCCTCTATCCTTAACCGTTAAAGGTGTTGGATCATTTGGTTAGCGTATTTGTAACCTTGATTCTCCTTTGGGACAACCAGTGTATGACCAGGTTCCTACTGATTTATGGTTGTATGATCCCATTTGGAGGAAGAGAGAGGCTCTCTTTATGTGTACCTTGACTTGAAGGTCTTGATCAGAGGTGTAGTGTTAACTTGATCATGAGAAGGATCCTTAATCAAGGATAATACTTCTTTAAAAACTTGCCATTGATCGGCATCATGAGTAAATTGCCATCTGAAGTCATAAGGCGATATGCTCCGTTTGAATAGACTGTTCAATTACAAACGGTCCTTCCCATTTAGGCTGAAATTTGCCTTTGATTTTGTGCGTCATGATCATCGGTCGTCTGACGGCCAAAACCAAATCTCCTTTCTGGAAGACTCTTTGTTTGACCTTCTTATTGAAGGCTTTTGAGATCCGAGCTCGATGTGCTGCTGAGCTTGTAACCGCTTCTCATCCAGGGCTTCAAGCTCTTGAAGATGCAACCGATCATTGTCCTCTGATGTGATCTTAGTGGTCAGAGCAACTCGTAATGACGGCATCTGGATTTCCAATGGTATGACTGCTTCACATCCGTACACCAGGGAAAAAGGCGTACTGCCTGTCGGGGTCCGAACCGTGGTTCGGTAGGCCCAAAGACATTCACCAAGCTTTTCGTCCCAATCTCGCTTATTTGAGGAGACGAACTTCTTGAGTAACTTGATGATTGTTTTGTTGAATGTTTCCGCCAAGCCATTAGCGGCGGGATTATAGGCAGTTGAAGTCACATTCTGAATTCGGTATTTATCGCAGAACCGATAGAATACCTGGCTTATGAATTGGGGACCATTATCATGGATGATCCGCCTAGGGACACCAAATCGATGGATGACATGGTGTTTGATGAAATTAACCACGTTAGAAGTTTTGACTTCAACCAGTGGTATGGCTTCTGCCCACTTTGAAAAGTAATCGGTTATTGTCAGGATAAACCGGTGACCTCTTGTCGAAGAGGGGCTGATTGGCCCTACGACATCGATTCCCCACGCTTTAAATAGCCATGAAGCAACAGTTGAGTGGAGCAACTCCGGAGACTGGTGTATGAAGTCCGCATGAATTTGACACGCTTTACACCTTCGTGCATATTGGATGGCATCGGCTATCATGATTGGCCAATAGTATCCAAGCCTATGCAACCTGTCTTTAAGTTTTGGACCTGGCTGATGAGCTCCACATATGCCGTCGTGTGCTTTTTTAAGCACTTCCTGTGCCTCTGAATTAGAAAGGCAACGGAGGAGGACACCGTCATATGAACGGCGGTGAAGTGTCTTCTGTCTTGGATCGTTATAGAAACGGAGAGACCTTCGTCTGATAGATGCTGCTTCTTTAGGATTGTCTGGCAGCAGACCATGTAGAGCATAGTCGTTGAGAGGAAATCGCCAATCTCTCGGCTCAAGATCCGTCGAGATATTATAGACCTCTCTGGTTCTTAACATGTGTTTAGAGCAGACAAGGTGTCGAGTCGCCACTGTAAGGTGATACTCAGTGTCGACTGGCAAGGCTAGCATTGTTGCTAATGCAGCAAGAGCATCTGCCTTAGTATTCTGAGATCAAGACACGTGCCCGATGTAGAAACCTTCAAACAGATTAGTCAATTCGATGACCGTGTGATAATAAGGCACCAAATCCTCGTGACGGACCTCATATTCGCCTTTAACCTGATTGATAATCAGTTTTGAATCGCCGTAAGCTTCAAGGTAGCGTACCCCCATTCCGTGGGCGAGCTGAAGGCCAATAAGTAAAGCATTGTATTCCGCTACATTGTTGGAGCATGATTCCGTCAGAGAGAATGCTCTAGGAAGGACATGATTTTGTGGAGAGATAACACAACCCCCACGCCGGCGATGATCCAGCCTTTAGGACCTATTCGTGATGCTCCATCAAAGAACATCTCCCAAACTATCCTCCGCTGTAAAGGTAATAGCAGGTACCTTTGATTGCACATGATGGCATTCAGGGCAAGAAGACTGAGCGTCATCTTTAGGGATCTTTGGCATATATGTCAGAAATGATTCTGAATTAGCCAGCGCATCCCTGAGCGCTTCCCTTATCTATTTGAGAGACGAAGGAGCTCGTGTATTGTAATACGAGCCGGGATATTGGCCAGCTGGGCCAATATATCAAAACGAAAGGGCGTGTCAAGCCCTGGGCCTGAAGGCTTTTTTAGGACATGGTCGAACCGGACTTCCTTAGGCTTCTCCTTTCCCTTAGTTGGAAACCGATGTGGATGCTGGTACCTGTACTGACGTCGTTTGCTATTGTGTCTTGTCAGTAGCCTTCTCATACTTTTTTAAGTATGATTTTCCGGATCGAGTACCCGTCGGCTGAGGTACATCAGCCTGCGTCGCGCAAGCGTGCTTTTCTCCTTCAGAATCGCTGAGAGAAGCTGATGTAAGATTATCATCGTCTGGCAGGACGGAGATGACATTGCAAGATTTGCCCTTCGACTTGGACTTCTTTGAATCCCATTGTTCGTCTTGGACAAGGTCTGGGTGTATCCACATGATTTTCCCTGTCTCCAATGTCAAGGGAACAAGACCCCTATTATCTTGAGTTTTAGCTGGAGGATGCTTTACTTCCAGCCATGGTGCAGGGTCTGGATAAGTCCCGTCAGGAACTGTGACCTTTGGGGTTTTGTCGAACTCGAGGGTCACCATGTTTGCAGTGACTTTCTTTTGTTCTGTCTTCAGTGTCAGGACCCCGGCGTCGGTCAAGGCTTGAATTATGTCCTTGAGGATAAAGCACTTGTCGGTAGGATGGTGAATCATCCTGTGGAAGAGACAGTATTTGGGATCATTCGTGCGTCCTATTTCATTGGGACGTCGAGCCTCCGGTAGCTTCATTATATTCCCTTTGTGGAGTAAATGGAATATTGTGACCACCTGATCATCTCTAAAGGAGTACTGTTTCAGAGGGAACTTAGACTCCTGATTATTGAAGCCGCTCTTCTTAGCCTTCGTCTGCACATCCCCTGACAATTCAACGGACATAGTCTCTTTCCCTTTGGCTTGAGAAGACTGCGCCATGTCGCTACGTCCTTTATTGTTTACACCCCATTTGCCTTTAGGGGTGGATGGTTCGAACTTTTTAGCCGACTTTTCGGCTATCTCAGCTTGTTCGACCAGTTCTTTTCAGGTATGGGCTTTGACAGCCCCATGCGAACCTCTACTTGGTCTAAGAAGTTGTGCCTGCACGTCTGTAAGAGCATGGGTAATGGCATCCCTGCTGGGCACATCAAAGACAAGTTTCTGAACCACTCAATGTAGTCACAGACAGATTCGCCCTTCTTCTGCACGGTGGAGAGGAGCTTGTCCATGGTTACCTCGGTATCGTCCTCATAGAAACGAGAGAGGAATCAGGTTTCCAGGTCGATCCAGGAATTGACGGAGCCCGGAGGGAGACTTCGGAACCAGTCAAATGCTACCCCCTTTAAGGTGCCAATAAACAGCCTAGCCATGATAGCATCATTGTCTATAACGTTACCAATCTGAGACCGGAATAGTAGATGTGCTGGTTTGGCGAGCTTTTACCATCGTACGTATGTAACGTTGGTGGTTTGAACTTTGGTGGGTATGGTACTGAATCACACTCCAGCGGGTAAGGACGGACTGCCCCAACTTTCTTTAGTTCATCCCTCTGAGTTAGGGATGCAATTTGAGCTTAGATGCCTTTAAGGACTTCAACGTCCAAAAAAGAACCCTCCTTAGACTTTTCCGTCCTTGGCTGTTCATTTCTAAGATGTTCTTCCTCGTCGTGATTGCTTCCGGTATCATTGTTATTCCGGTTATTGAGGAGTTGAGCGAGCATCTGTTGAATGTAATCCAGAGCTTCTTGCTGAGTTTTGGACGTTTGCTCCTGAGCTTCCAAACGCCGACGAAGGTCATCATTACCATTGTCAGCTATATTGACTGATACTCTGTCTGTTCGCACTGAGCTGACTGTTGCCGAAGAGGTATACCCGCTGACTTCGTCCTCTTCATCAGACCATAGGACTGATCCTTTCCTTGGTTCTGGTGAGGCTACTGCCATTGAGGAAGACGGCTGTTCATAGCTGTAGGGTATTGCAACCCTAGATCTGGTATTTCGGAAGACACCATCTTCATGCACCAATACTTCGCCTAAGCCTGGGCTGTACTCTGGATCTGGGGAGCTGTATGGAGTGTTGTGGGATGTTTGTCTGCCCCTGTACAGCTCTCGTCTTTCTCCGGTCATGTTAACGGATGCAGAGGGTAGATCACGCGATACGCTCCTTTTGATATGCTTCCCCGGGGCTTGCACCGACAATCGATCAAAAACTGATCGTCGACCTGGAGAAGTGGCAAAGATTGGTCCTAGCCGGCAATGGATTGAGTGGACTGTCACCAGCTGACATCCCACTTGCTGACAACAGGAGGAAGTAGGTCGAGAAGATTCCGACTTTCGTTTTTTTGTCAAGAATTTTCGCAAGTCAGGTCGAGTTGGGCCTAAACGATCCAGCGCAGAGGTCTTTTGGATCGCGCATAGGACGATGTCCTGCTCCTTTTATCACCGCAGAGGGGATTAGCACAGAATAATGCTTCAGCTTTAGCTTCGCGGCTAAGAACCTTGGGAATGTCCTTGGGTGCTGAAGCTGCATAAGCAACGCTGTCAACACTTAGGGATAATCCCTTAGCTCCGCTACGAGGCGCGAGCTTAGCGCTTGACGAACTGGGGAGTGGAGCACACTGTGGTGCTTTATCCGCTATGCTGCTGCGAAGGCGATTAGCCTTAGATAGAGCTTTGGCTCTCAGTTCGCGGCTAAAAGCTTTGGAAGCGCCCTTGGGCGCTGAAGTTGCATAAGCAACGCTATCAGCACTTAGGGACGATCCCTTAGCTCCACTGCGGAGAGCGAGCTTAGTACTTGAAAAACTGGGGAACGAAGCACGCTGTGGTGCTTTGGTTCCAGCTTCGCGGCTATGAACATCATGCGTACCCTGAGGTATAGTAGATTCGCTCATAAGGACGAGGCTGGCGCATGGCGTTACCGCTTTTGAATAGGGCGAAAGTATGGTCGCGGCTGTAACTTCGCGGCTAACAGCTTTGTTGGAGCAGGCAGGCATCTTACCTTTTTCTTCGCAAGAGAGACGCACTTGTGGCGTAGCTACGCCTGAGGCTTTATTCAGAGCCTTCTGCTTTGGCCTCCACATCTGCTTTGACAAGGGAGACATAGGTTCGCAGGGAACCTGACTAGCCACACGCGAGGCTGAGGGGTGTTGGCAGAATTCTGCTTCTGGTTTCTGTTCTGAAACCTTGGCCATGGAGACCTTTCTATGCTTCCGTGCATGAAGCATTAGACCACCCCCAGAGAGGAGTTCTTCAAATTTCCCTTGGTCGAAGTGCACGACCAGGTTCTTGAAAGTGATAGGTTTGCACTGCGGGCCTGCTTCTTTGTTGCGCCAGAGGACCGCAGTAGGCTCGCAGAGAGTCTTATCTGTCTCCGCAGAGACTTGCTTTGAAGACTTAGCCAGAGGGGCTCTTGCTACACCGGCTTCCTTGAATTCAGAGATAGATCCAAAGGTCTGTTCGTCGCATTGCGACACTTGATTCTCAGCAGTGGAGAAATCAATCCCCAGCGGAGTCGCCGTCTTATTTTCCATTGATTTTGCAAAGGGGAAAACTTACAAAAAAGGATCGAGGAGCTAAATTATAAGTATTCTAAAAAGATTACAAGTAGATATCCTCGGAGATTCTGGAGAAGTGTGCTGGTAGGAGTCTGGTCAGCGCGCGACCACTTTGTCCCTTTGACGATGCGAGCGATGAGATTCCCTTCTCGCCTGGTTCGGGAAATCGAAAAACAGAAGGTTGGTAGAACCCTCTTGTTTCTTCTCAAACCGCCTTCACTTAGGAAGTCCTTCTCGCCTGGTTCCGGAAATTCCTTGAGAGGAAGGAAAGTATTAGGGTATCAGCACTCTGATTAGAGAAATAGTTCTCTAAAGTCTCTGAATTCTTGGAAGTAAGAGAATAGATCTCTGTTTAGCCTCTCTCTCTCTCTGTGTGCGCACGGTCTGTACGTCCTTGCGTCTCTTCCTCTAGAGGTCTTTGCCTGGTCGAGAGTCGAGAGTCGAGAGTCCTTTCTCCTTGTGCCCCTGGTGGGCTATTTATAGGGAGAGCAGGGGTATAATTGTCCCTTGAAAATCTGGAAATAGATTGAATCAAATCTGTTTAAATCTGGAAAGTAGCCTTGCTGCGAGGCTAGGATCAGCTTCCGTGAAGCTAGAAGTAGCAGGTTGCGTTGATCCTCTTGATCTATTTTGATTATTTCCATATAATTAGAAGATTTTTCCTGATCCTCTTACTCGTTTTAGGAGAGTCAAGAGATTATGGCAATCAACTGCCAAATTTGATCTCAGATTTGATCTTGATTGGATTTAATCTTGATCCTGATTAGATTCGATCTCATCTGGAGATTTAATTGGTCAAAGGTTGACCATGACGGACCCGCAGCGGCGCACTCGCGTCGAGCTTGCAGCGGAACTGGAAGAAGCATCTGGCGAAGTCAGAAGAACGCTCTTCAGCGGAGCTAGATAACATATGTGGCGAAGCTACCGAACATCCTTCTGCGCGGTTGCGTGTGGCTTCGAGCAAAGCTAACTCTCTGCGGAGTTAACTGAGTACTTCAGGTGAAGCTGTAAGTTAGCTTCCTGACGGAGCTTTGAATGGCTTGAAGGCGAAGTTGGATGATCTTGGCCTCTCAGGCGAGGCTATCCCTTTGGGCTCATATGATGCTAAGTGTTAGCATCTTAGACCTGCTGAGATCTGTTTAGAGACAATCCGGGCTCACTATCTACTTCACTGGATCAGTAGAGTCCAAGTTGCTTCTTTGTCCCTCGGAGATGGTGAAAACTGGTCGTCAGCTTATCTGTCACTTGTCTTTTATAAATGTCAACAAGTACAGGACTGGTCGTCAGCTTGTCTGTCAGTTGTCTTTTGTAAATGTCAACAAGTTTAGACATTGTTCAGGCCAGTCAGCTTGTCTGTCACTTGTCTTTTGTAAATGTCAACAAGTTTGGACATTGTTCAGGCCAGTCAGAATCTTGTCTTTTTTAAAGTGTCAACACTCCTGCGTGGAAAAAACGCCCATCTGAGTCTCAGGAGCAGCAGTGCTCGAGGACAAAGCCACATGCTTAGCTTTTGGGGCATTTCGACCATGAAATCGGTGCTGAAGACGTTAAAACTGGAAAAGAGCTTTTAAGCTTTTTCTTAACTCTCGACAGAAAGCTCAGCGAAGAAGAAGAGTCTAATGATGACTCTTGAAAGATTGTTGTCTTTTATAGGCACAGTGATTCGCAGAGATACGCGACGCTTGGCTCGAGGCCTAATCCCCGCCTGACGCGTGGCGTGCATATTAAATGCAACGCAAAATTCGCGCGCCAAAGGAAAGATGTCCCCTCAATTTCGCCGGACAGATGGCAACGCGCCCAAAACACGGATTCATGTTTAACAAAAACCGCGTCCCTCCAAAAAGTCGCGCCTCTTCAGCAAGGCCAAAGCCGCGCCTAGTTCACAGAGTGAGAGCTGCGTCTTCATCTCAAAGATCGCGTCCCTCCAAGAGCCGCGTTTCTTCAGTAAACTAATAGATGCGTCCCCATTCCAAGTGAGGATTGCGTCTCTAGAACAACATGACCCCTGCGTCTACAAGACTTACATTCACTCTTTGCTTTACAAATCAGTTCAACAGTACGCTGGCACAAGTAGACGACTGTTCACCCCTGGTTCAAAGTATATCAACAACCTGCTCAGAGCACTGAGGAGGTCTGGACTGCGTATCTAGACACTCACCACGATCATCCCTGGTGGCTTCAAAGGGTTTCACAGTATATTCACGAAGACCATACTCCAGATAAGATCAAGTTCAGAGTATCTCAAATGATTGTCAGTCCAATCATGAGAAGTATGAATTCAACCAGAGTCCAAAGTATTTCGAAATCTGTTCCAGTCAACCGCGGAATATCGAAAACTTTGGAGGGGGTTCTGTAGGCTGTTTAAACATCACTGAAGACAAGTCGTCAAAAAGTAGAATCCAAACTCCAGAGGCAGGGCTAGTCATCGTCATCAGTGCAGCACCAAGACGCGAGGGTTGAAACCCGCGTCTCGACATCACTGCGAAGACCAAAGACGCGAGGGTTGAAACCCGCGTCTCAGTATTATTGCAGTGCCAAGACGCAGAGTCCAAAGCCCGCGTCTCACGTGAAGCTTGACGCAGAACTGGAAACCCGCGTCTCTCAAGCATTACTTCAGCAGCAAAACGCAGGACTCAAAACCTGCGTCTCAGTTGTAACTGCCCTCATTACTGGGTCAATTACTGCCCACGTAGTGAGGGAGTTAACCCTGATTATGGAGTATTTTTAGGGGACACGTTTAACCCCTGAAACCTCTATAAATAGCCTAGTTTGCTATGGAAGAGGGGTCGGTCGAAAAAAAAAGGGTCGGATACTTCTTGGTAAAAAGAACTTCGGTTGTAGGCCGTAGAAACACCAAGATTTCCAGCTGAAAAAAAGAGAGAGTTCAACTCTTCTAACGACTTGCTGCGTACAAGTTCGTTTTTGCCTACACTCTCTTTGAGATCCTTGGCGGACAGAAGCTGTGTTACTTCGTCTACTATCCAAAGAGAAGATTCTCAAAAGGTCCTGACGTTCACCCGGTCAACGAAAAATAAGATTCAGTTTCCACCGCCGCATCGAGAACCTGACACTAAACAAAGGGAGATTCAAGCTTGAATATCTTCCCTCTCTTGTAAGAGGATTATTGATCCGCTGTAACTTTCTTTACAATCAAATAAAGAATTTATTTCTCGATCTTCAATTTTCCTACCAAACAGCAGTAGACGCATCCCATACTACACCTACCACATGTGTCAATCAGGGTCCTAAGTTATTGAAATTGATTGGTTTGAGGCATTGTCCATGCTTTAGGTGGGTCCCGTATATACTCGGGACCACGGCCCCAGATGCCTGGCACTGAACCAGGCCCGTACCGTTAGGTACTCAGTAACAGTAATAGTAGTAGTAATATCAGATGGATGCCATTCATCCCTGGGAATCCTGCAGCGGAACCCTCATTTCTGCTGCGCAACCTATATCCTAAGTTCACCCAATGTACAGATGTTGTTTCCTCCATCAATTTTTCCAATTCCAGTGTAAGTTGTCTTTTTACATCATTATTTAATTCAATTAATTAGTCAACATCTATGTTACCAAGAATACTGGAATGATGTGATGACAGTAACGGTAACAGTACAGTAACAGTAATCGAGTAAACGAGGAATAAAGCTATACCGAGCGTTACGGTCTAACGATGTTTCCCAGTAACTTTCAGTAATATGAATAATTATAAAAACAGGTCTAGACACTGATCCCACACAATACAATCTCATATAGAATCAGTCAAATCTCATCCATTGGTGACTCCAAAGTCAATATTTGTTACAATAACCACCTCAATAAATCAATAATCAGTTACCTCGATCATGTCGATCTACCTGCATATCTATCCTTAGTCACCAATATATCAGAGTCCCAACATAAATAACCAGCCACCTCTAATCAATTTATCCCGATCTCAAATAATAAGCTAACTACTCAATTACCTCTAATCAATTCTTCATTAAACAATTCGATCAATACACTTTCACGTCAGTCAAATTCAATCACAGATCTACATACCTAGGTAATCATCAACTGTAATAAATATGAAATCCACGAACTCAGACAAATCCTACGTATACCTATCTTTCAATCTCGGGTAATTAAAATAGACTGGTATTCAAGTTTACTCTATTCTATCAGTCCAACTCTTCAAATCAACTCACTCAAGTATTCACACATATAACTATAATCATGTACCAATTAAAATCCAGTATCCAAATCTAATCACCGTCTAAGCTATATCATAGATAGTTTCAGATCCGAAATAGTAAAATGGGTTCACATGAAATCCATCCTGAAGAAATTCATTTATAATTTCAATTAACTGATAAACCTCTCATTTTATTAATAAAGTCAAATCCTCAGAATCCAATCATCACCTAGTTTATCACCGAATAATTGAATATTAAGTCTGGTAACTAATACGCACAAAACCTACCATTATTCTCATATACAAACTATACTAATCTCAAACTCAAATCAAGTCCAGGTATCAAGTATATTACGCATATTTCTGAATCCCCAAAATAGTAAATGAATAAACATGAAATGATACTCTAATATCTCAGTATTCAAATATGGAGTCCATCAAGACCGTATTCTGGCCAAACATCTAAAATATATCTAAACTATCTCCTATCATATGATAATCCAAGCCCAATAATTCATTCCATAACCGAAATATTCACTTTTCAACTTATTCAATACCCCGATCAAAATAGTTGATCATTAGAACCGAACTCTAAATCATTACACCACGATCATTCTAAATTCTAAAAATCAACAGATTTAACTATTTGACAGAATAATTATCAACGACATGAAATATAAGTATTCACATGGTATAACACCAACACATGAAATGACAAAATAATCGCATGATTTAAATAAACAAACAAACAATTCAATCGCTGGTATAAATAAATAAATAAAAGAGCAACAAACAAACACTCACATGAAATGACGCGGTTTCGGGTCCGAATCACCATCTGCCCTTCACCGCACGAACCGGTAGGAATCTCCAGATCGTCCCATGGATTGGTCTTCGAATCGTTAATGTATTGGTCCACAATGAGCACGAATCTAAGTCGGGTCCGGGTCTTCTGTTACCAGTTCGGATCGCACGAGGGAGTCCGCAATGCTGTAACACGCAATCATAACACATGAACTCACACAAACTAATACCCGTACACATACATATACGTATTCATGCATACATCCAAGCATACGTACATATGTATACGTACTCATACATGCACGCGCGCGCACACTCCTATACATATATGCATGCATATAATAACACCCTCGCCCACATTATCACACATTCACTCAATCATACTCACACACACAACCACAGACCCACATACATACAAAACTCACTCTTTCTCATTATTACATACTAACCCTTACACCCAACACATATTAATGCACCTACATTAACATACATATCTATATGCAAAATTTATAAATAGAAGGGGAAAACAACTCACAGGTACACACACACCCACACAAACTCACGCATACATGAAAATAAATGCACACCTTAAAACACCCATGCACCTAATATGTACAATAATATACACACTCTTCGTATACTCATTGGCACACATAATTACCCACACTTTCGAAAGCAAATGTATACACATACTATATATATAGACAAAGAGGGAGAGAAGAAGGAACTCACATAATGGATGATGGGGTGACTTGCGGCGCGCCGATGGAGGTTCTGGCGGAGGGGATGGAGGTCGCAAGGATGTCGACGGATAGAGGATCTCACCGGAAAGAGCGCGGGTGCGTTCACTCTTGCCGACGGCGATCAACGGTGATCCACGGAGAGGTGGAAGACGGCTCCGTGGAAGATGGGGGTCCTGGCTTGGGATGTTTAGAAGGGTTGGGGGTGTCCTCGGGTTGCCAAGTTTGGATGCGGCAATGGGGCGCACCAACAGTGGGCTCGGCCATGGCTCCATAGAGGCGCGCGGAGGAGATAGAGTGCTCCAACGGAGGTTTCGAGCTACTCGCGCTCGCCGGCCAAGCGCGTGGGGGAGGAGGCAGGTCACGCACGCGGCGGCGAGAGCACATGGGCTTGGTTGCGCGGGGAGCTCAGCAAGGAGGGGGTTCGGCCTGGAGTTTTGCTTCCGTGGACGGCCGCGGGGCTGTTTTGTTGCCGGCTACAAAAAAGGAGGCGGGGAGGGCGGCCAATGGGTTGTTGGGTTTGTACAGGCTTGGTCGTGTGTGGGAAAAAAGAGAGTGAGAGAATAATATAAGAGAGGGAGAGAAGGAAACGTGAGTGAGAAATAGAGGGAGGGTGAGAGACGCAGGTGGAGCGTGGGCACAGTTGAGAGAAAAAGTGGAGGACGTGGGGAAGATGAAGGGGGGAGAGAACATGTGTGATGTGGGGAAAGAAGGAGAAGAAAATAAGTTTAAATAATTCTGTGTGCCTCCTTTACCCACGGCAATCTGGCAAAGTGGTGTAGGAGTTAGGATTTTGGGGCGGTGGCCAATGGGTTTGAAACTTGGAACAAACAATAAAAGTGGTTTAGTTTTATTTAATTTTGCAAGAATAAAGGATAGAAAATAAAGTTAAATATAATTGGTTTCTTTCTTATTGCCATGTGGTCGAGCATTCAGTTATCAGTTTAGGGGTTAAAAGTTCAAAACCTGTTATAATTAATATACGGATTTTATTTTTATTTTTATTTTTATTTTTATTTCATTTTTTTTAATATACGGATTTTATTTTTATTTTTATTTCATTTTTTAAATATAAACTGGATTTAATTATTAGGTTATTAGATTAAAATCCTATTAATTCAGAAAAATACTCAAAAATTCACAAAAAAGAAGATGTCATCTAAAACATTGTTGGGAAGTCAAATCTTTGAAATTCATTCCCGATTGTTAATTAAAAATCCCGGAGTCAGCCTCTGCACCGATCCACCCCGAATTGAGATTCTTCTCCAATAATTTTCAAAAAATTCTAAAAAAATTCAAAAAATTGGGAAATGATATCTCGAGCTGAAATGGCCTCAATTCGGCTACCGGGATGATTAAATTGGGTATCAGACATTAGTATTAACATACAACATTGAGAACCGAGGGTTACACCACTCTTGCATCTCGTGAATTAAACTTGTCTCTACTTTTCACTCAAAACTCGTAGCCATTCATAAAAAATGATAGTTGGTTTTGTTTGAACTTTAAAGAAGTGGACCTTCCAAAGTCAAACTTAGCTTGGTCCGACTTAAATCACCACAGTACACGTGCATATACGTACTCATGCATACATCCAAGCATACGTACATATGTATACGTACTCATACATACACTCATATACACACACATACTCTCTTCTATACATATATGCATACATATAATAATACCGTTGCCCACATTATCACACATTCACTCAATCATACTCACGCACACAACCACGGACACACAAAACTCACTCTTTCTCAGTATTACATACTTACCCTTACACTCAACACATATTAATGCACCTACATTAACATACATATCTGTATGAAAAATTTATAAATAGAAGGGGAAGACAACTCACAGGAACACACACACCCACACACAAACTCACCGTACGCATGAAAATAAATGCAACCTTAAAACACCCGTGCACCTAATATGTACAATAATATACACACACTTCATATACTTTTTGACACAAATAATTACCCACACTTTCAAAAGCAAGTGTGTGTGTATATACACACACACACACGCACACACACAAAGAAGGAGAGAAGAAGGGACTCCCATAATGGATAATGGGATGACTTGTGGCGCGCCGACGAAGGTTCTGACAGAGGGGACGAAGACTGCGGAGGATGTTAACAGATAGAGGATCTCACCGGGAAGAGCACGGGTGTGTTCATGCTCGCTAACGGTGATCAACGGCGGTCCACAGAGAGGTGAAAGATGGCTCCATGGAAGATGGGGGTCCGGGCTTGGGATGTTTAAAGGGTTGGGGTGTCCTCGGGTTGCCAAGGTTGGATGCGGCAATGGGGGCGCACCAATAGTGGGCTCAGCCATGGCTCCGGAGAGGCACGCGGAGGAGATAGAGTGCTCCGATTGAGGTTTCGAGCTACTCGCGCTCGCCGGCCAAGCGCATGGGGAGGAGGCAGGTAACGCACGCGGCGGCGAGAGTACATGGGCTTGGTTGCGCGGGGAGCTCAGCAAGGAGGGGGTTCGGCCTGGAGTTTTGCTTCCGTGGACGGCCGGCGGGGTTGTTTTGTTGCCGGCTGCAAAAAAGGAGGAGGGGAGGGCGGCAAATGGGCTGTTGGGTTTGTGCAGGCTTGGTCGTGTGTGGGAAAAAAAGATAGTGAGAGAATAATATAAGAGAGGGAGAGAAGGAAACGTGAGTGAGAAATAGAGGGAGGGAGTGAGACGCAGGTGGAGCGTGGGTGCAGTTGAGAGAAAAAGTGGAGGGCGTGGGGAAGATGGGGGGGGGGGGAGAACATGTGTGATCTGGGGAAAGAAGAGAAAGAAAATAAAATTTAAATAATTTTGTGTGCTTTCATGCCGCACCCTTATTTGGCAAAGTGGTGTAGGAGTTAGGATTTTGGGCGGTGGTCATGGGTTTGAAACTTGGAACAAACAATAAAAGTGGTTTAGTTTTATGTAATTTGCAAGAATAAAGGGTAAATAAAAAAGGTTAAATATAGTTAGTTTGTTTTCCAGCGCATGCCTAAGTGGCCATGTGGTTGAGCATTCAATTATCAATTTAGGGGTTAAAGGTTCGAAACCTGTTATATTAATATGCTTTTTTAATTTTAATTTTATTTTTATTTCTATTTCATTTTTTAATATAAATCGGATTTAATTATTAGGTTATTAGATTAAAATCCTATTAATTCAGAAAAATACTCAAAATTTTACAAATAGAAGATGTCATCTAAAACATTAGTGTGAAGTCAGATCTTTGAAATTCATTCCCGATTGTTAATTAAAATTCCGGAGCCAGCATGTGACACCAATCGACCCCTAATTGAGATTCTTCTGCAATATTTTCAAAAAATTCTAAAAAAATTCAGAAAAATTAAAAATATTAGAAAATAATATCTCGACCTGAAATGGCTTCAATCTGGCTACCGAGATGATTAAATTGGTATCAGATACTAGTATTGACATACAATATTGAGAACCGAGGGTTACACCACTCTTACATCCGGTGAATTGAACTTGCCTCTACTTTTCACTCAAAACTCGTAGCCATTCATAAAAAATGAAAGTTGTGTTTGAACTTTGAAGAAGTGGACCTTCCAAAGTCAAACTCAGCTTGGTCCGGCTTAAATCACCACCGAATTCTAAAATCTAAGGCCATCTCCAACCCACGCTAAAAATAGCGTGGGTTGGCTGGCAAATAATTGGCGCGGGGTCCAACCCCGCGCCAATTCGTACCCGGCATTTTGCCGGGTCTACAGTGCTGCGCCAATTCTGGCGCAGCACTGTAGCACCCGGCAAAATGCCGGGTGCCTTTTTTTAATTTTTTTTTATTTTTTATTTTAGTTTAGTTTTAGATTTAGATTTTTTGTTAGTTTTATTTTAGTTTTAGTTTTAAATTTAGATTTTAGTTTTAGTTTAGTTTTAAATTTAGATTTTTTGTTTTAAATTTAGATTTTTTTTATTTTAGTTTAGTTTTAAATTTAAATTTAAATTTAGTTTACTGTAGCACCTAGCACTGAAAGTTAATTTAAATTTTAGTTTTTATATTTTTGTATTTTATTTAGTTTTTATATTTTAATTTTTAATTATTTGTTTTTAAATTTATAATTTTACTTTGTTTAATTCAATATATTTTATTAAGTTTTTTATTTTAAGTTTACATTTTATATTTTTTATTTAATTAAATGAAAAATAAATCTATTGTGCATTAGCAAAATCGTAGTGTAAAATAAATTCCTTTTGTATTTGTGATTCACTCGCTCGTACAATTATCTAGTGTTTATATTGTTTTATATAAATTAAATGAAAAATAAATCTATTATTTTAAAAATTGAATATATTATTAAAAATTCATATTTCTTATAATTGAATATAGTAGAATTAAAAATAATTTCTTAATTTCATTAATAAAAATATTAATTAATTATTAAAGTTAAATATTAAATATTATATAAAATTATTAAAAAGTTAAATACATTTTAAAATATTTTAATAGTATTACGCAATTTACTTAAATTATCACATAATATGTTGATAATTAAAATTTGATACAATAAAATAATAATAATAATAAAATATGTAGAGAATATTCCATTTGGAGTGAAAAATGGAGTGATGGTTGGAGAGGTTTTTGTTGAACCCTCCATTTTGGAGTGAAAGTACACTCCAAAATGGAGGGTATGGTTGGAGATGCCCTAAGTGGTTCAAACATTCCGAAAGTAACAGTCACCCGGCCTCTTTGTCAATTGCACTGATCCTCACTTTCCAGTCAAAACAAATCATCACCGACTGACAGAAGTCTAACTCAACTGGGCTCAACTTACACAAAAGTTCTTCATTACCCTTTTAACTTGTCAAAATGAAATGCCAAGTGTCAACCCCCCAAACACTAAAACCCAAGTACATCTCCCTCACACGAAGCCCAATGGGCCGACTTGTTGATGTCGGCACCAAAAGGAAAACCAACTCCAACTTGTCTTCCTCTGACTATTAATTGTTTTGGCAGTCCCCACCCAAAAATATTAGCTCGTGGATGCTCGTCTGTCTCGTCCAGCACCGACTCTTATTTGCAATCCACATACAATCCCCCGGCCAGACCCAGTCAAACCCTAGTGCGAACAGCATCTTTTCGCATTCACACCTCTCTTCTCTAAAATATTACCACTAGCACCCCTGACAAATTCATGCACGTTTTTTTTGACCCCCCAACCCCCTGAGTTTGGCGGCCAAAAAGTGCCCGTTTGAATTGCCCTCTATATATCCTTCAGTCTCCTCTCATTCAAAGCATTGGGCTGAAGTTGAACTGTACACAGGATTTGGCTTGAACTGATGTGCTTCAAGGTGGAGAATCAGCGCGATTTCGGGTTGGATGAGCCAGTCGAGGAGGAGGAGGAGGAGGCAATGGGGATATCAGAATCGGGGATTGCTCCGGCCGTGGCGTTGTCGAGGTACCACCAGGAGCAGGAGCTGTCTGCAATGGTGAACGCATTGAGTAGAGTTGTTGCGGGTGAGCCGGAGCCAATGGCACATTCTTCGCATTTACTTTCGGTTGCTTCGTCTGGGCATTCGTCGCCGTCTGTAGCGTCGTCTGGTGGGCAGAAGAGAGGGAGGAGGAGGTGTTGCAGTGCTTTGGTGGTTATGTAGCAGGGGAGGCTTCATCAAATGTTGACATTTCAGGTGATTTTATGTTCTGTTTTTGTTTGATCATCCATGAAAAAATATTCATCTTATAGTTTTAGGTGACAATTTTTATGAGTATCAGGGTTTAGGAAAGAGCATCAGAGTTTTGCTGCATTTCTCTCGATATGACATGAAAAACTCTGGCTTGTATGATCTTAATGCCATCCTCTCCCTCCCTCTCCCTCTCCCTCTCTCTCTCTCTCTCTCTCTCTCAAGTTTTCTGCATGGGGCAATGGCAAACTATTTGGTCCACGTAGACTAGAAAATGAATTTCTTTCTTACCCAGATTTTAATTAAAAAAGAAAAAACACAATTTTTTTTTTTTTGTTTTGCTGTTTTTTTTTTGGTTCCTCCTGTAACTTGTCTTCTCTGCTTATTTAATGAACAGGGTCGAATCTACACCCCATAATAATCACGTTTCTCAGATTTTATATTCAACTTCCAAACCCCACCCCACCATAACCCCCCACTCCCACGCCCACGCCCACCCCCAAACAAAAAAAAAAAACAAAAACAAAATATCTATTCCTCACCCGGTCTCACACACACACAACACACACACGTACTAGTGTCATTTCAGAAGGATTCGAGTATGAATCATTCTCACTTAAATACAACACTACGACGTTCGAATGCGCTATTCATTTCGTTAAACATCATTTATATTATTTAAAATATTTATAAATCAAAAATCAAGTATTTTAATACTTTTTGCTCATGCATCAAGCGGTACAAAATGGACAGCTGAAAGTAGTGAGTTGGTTAGATATATGTCTTTAGACATATAAATTCTCGATCAGGCCATTTGATCATATCTAAACATTTAAAACCCCTACAAACCAATTTTTATTATGTTTCAAATGTTCTACACCATTAAACTAACTAACTTAACATTTAGACTATCCGTTGTCCTCTAGTTGATGTGTGAAAAAAAAAGTATTTAAAATACATAATTTTTATTTATAAATATTTGATATAATATAAATCAACTTCAATAGATCTTATATTAAAATAATCCTATGACACAAGTGATCTTTTATATATATATATATATATATATATATATATATCACAGTCAACTTACATCCTCTTAAATCCCACCAAAAATTTTCCTCCCCTAATTCTAACACTTTCATCTCTCTCTATACAGCAACAACTCAGAATATTCTCCTCACTCCTTCGACGGCGGCCACAACCACAACAGGGACCGACACCACAGTCCAAAGGCGGTACCGGGGAGTCCGGCAGCGCCCATGGGGCAAATGGGCAGCGGAGATCCGCGACCCGCACAAAGCCACCCGTGTCTGGCTCGGCACATTCGAGACTGCAGAGGCCGCCGCCCTCGCCTACGACGAGGCTGCCCTCCGATTCCGCGGCAGCCGGGCCAAGCTCAACTTCCCCGAAAACGTCCAGCTCCGCCAGCAACCCCCAACCCCTCCTCCTCAAAATCCGAATCCTCTCGAGAGATTTCAGAGCTCGAACCCGTCATCAAGAGATTATTTGGAGTACTCGAGACTGCTGCAGGGGGCAGGAGAGTACCAGAGAGCTCCTCCGACTAGACTTTTGGATCAGTTGCTGCCTTCTCCTAGTAGTTATAACTCAAGGGAGGGTTGAGTTCTAGCTACTTGGTTGAGTCGTCTGTTTCTTCTTCCTCGTCTTCCTCTTCACCGTCTTCGTCTTCGTTTCCGATGTTTTATTCGCCGGACGCGGCTGGGAATCCGATGGGTTATGTTGGGTCGGATTTCCCGTTGAGTTCTTGGATGGATTCAAGCCAGTTTCCTCCCTCTTCTTCTGGTTAGGCTGGGAAAGACTTGGTGTGCTGCAGCAAGAAGAGCTACTCTGTTTTTTGCCTCTCCGATCTTTTTGGATTCTCTCTCTTGTGAAAATTGATTTTGAATGTATCAAATTTGTTTGTGGCCGAAAAGAGTCTTATGTTTTGTATCATGTACTATTTATTATTTCGGGTATTCTTCAATGAAGAAGATTCTTTTCGTTTCTTTTTAACAAGATTGTTGTTATGCATTGCTTGTAATTAGGTTGATGAAGCTCTCTTTTCACACTTTTTTATATGAGGTGTTGGAAAGAGTTTAATTATTATACTTTAAAAATTTGTTGTTACACTTATTATATTTAAGAGTCTAATTTAATTTGGGTCTTATCAAGTCAATTGATATTAGTACCGTCCGCTTTAATCTATGTTGTTTTACCCAATAAAGAATTGATCAAGCCTAAATGGTTTGGGTCTATACACATTTTCAGTTATACTTATCCATGTATTTAAATTAAAATGTGAGACTCATCTACACGTATGGAACTCGTATTATCAATCAAGTGACTTGATCTATGATGAGTTGAACTAGAATTCCTTTATACTATATATATATATATATATATTCTCTCTCCAACACAATGACCTAATCTTTTTCTCGGAGACCTCTCATTTCCTTTAAAGATCAAGAAGAGAACTTGGTGGCTGGAGAGAAAAATCCTCACTCTCAACTCTTGTGTCATCAAGATCGTGCAATCTTCGACGCCTCTTTCGTGATGGAATCAGGTATGCTTAAAATTCTCCTTCTCTTTGATCTGAATAAAGAGGATATTTCATATATGAGCTCTTATTTGGACAATTATTAGATTCAACAATTGGTATCAGAGCCTCCTCTTTATCGGATCATCGGAGTGTAGATAAATTTTTTGATCTCGATCTATTAAAATTACAGTCGACTCTTTATTTAATTTAATAAAGAATTATTTTTTGTGTCTCAAATAATTGAATTAAATTGAGATGATTAAATTGAATTATGTATAGATTTTTTCTGAATTTTTTTTTGTGTGTTATTTTTTTAATTCTATTTTTTAAACTCAAACAAAAATTAAAAAAAGAAAACAATTGTCAGCGTGGGAATTTTAAACCCACGCTGCGCTGCGTTGCCCATGCAACGGAGTGCTGAAGGGCATGCATGCATGGAGCATGCATGGATTTTTGAGTTTAAAAAAATGGAAAATCCACGGCAGCACGAGTGCAGGCCACGCGGCACACGAGTCGCCGACAATCATGGCCCGGCAACGGCCAAAATATATTTTTTGTTTTTTATTTGGGTTAGAGTTTCTTCAATTTGGAATTGTGAGATTGATTAGGATTAGAATTTTTTGATATAGATACAAAATTTAAATATATTTAGAAAACTTATTTAATTTATTCTTAATTGATCTCACATTGAAGTTTATTGGGTTTTATCCAGTTTATTTAAACCCGGTCCAATAAGAAGAGACCCATAATTTATAACTTTGCAGGTCGGGTCTGATTCAGACCCGATAAACATTACAGACCCATTTCGCCAATAGAAACTTTAATTAGCCGTTACGGGCTCATCCGACTTCTGTTTTGGATATGTAAACGGTCATTTCGAAGCTCTTGACGAGACTACAATATTACAGGCATTATACATGACAAAATAATAGTTAGTTAGCATAAAGTAGTCATTGAAGTATTTGTTTACCATGATTATGTGTACCCTTATATTCTTTCGCTTCATCAATATTTACATTATTGCTTATATTGTTTTAGCATAATGAATATTGATGTTTACAACGGTAGATAACACACAAATAAAGATATATACATGTTCAAATTAAAGAATTTATAAAAGAGCTTATTTAATTGCGTATATCGTTCATGCAGATAATAGCCGGCCCAAAAGAAGACTATTGTTGGACGAATTATGTACGGTGTCAGATACTTGATATGGGTAATGTAAGTGAGAGAACCTTGGTGTGTGATAATCAGCCCAAAGGAAGATTGCCACACTATAAGCTCATATTGCATTACCCTCATTAACTAGTCCGACGGTGGAATAAGAATTAAGATGCATAGATTTGTGTGACCATGCGTGTGACAATCGGCCCAAAGAAAGGTTATCATTATGGCCGGGTCATTACATATATTATATGGTCGATATAGATAACTTAAACTTTGGGACTAATCCTATAAAGAGACAGTCGGCCCAAAGAAAGGTTGTTCTCCTACATAGGACCTAGACTTTACGGTATCTATATTGGGCCAGTACAATGTTGGCATAAAGAGACACGACTTGTTCTGAAAGTTTGACGACAGCTCTATCGGTTAAACTAGTTGCATTTTCTGAAATTCAATTTTTCATGTCTATTACAGTAGAATTTTATGGAATGCAATGTTTATGTTAAATTGATGAGAAATTATATGTTTATGCAGTTTAAATTGAATGGTACAAACTTTAGGAAGTGGTAAGACTACGTAAAGATCGTTCTTGGATTCATGAATCTAGACTACACCTTAAGAACTGATAGACCCCTAATATCACTAATAAAAGTTCAGTTAAAGAAAATGTCAATTATGATAAATGGGAGAGGTCTTACATGATGTGTCTAATGGTCATAAAGTACACTATTCCTATAACTATTTGGAGTTCTATGCCTGATAAAGTCATTGTTAAGAGTTTTTCAGCTGCAGAAGTTGATCGATTTATTAAATCGGATAAAGTTGAGGCCAGCACGCATTTTAGCAAGCGGATAAATATGCGCTACACCTGCAAAGAAAACATAAGAGAGTACATTATGGAAATGTCTAATCTTGTTTCTAAACTAAAAGCACTAAAATTGGAACTCTCTGAAGAGATTCTAGTGAACTTCATTTTAATCTCTGTTCTTATAAAGTATAACCCTTTTCAAGATATTTATAATGATCAAAGAAAAAAGTGGAGTTTTATTTAGCTCGTCAGTCTCTGTTTCCGAAAAGAAAAGAGATTGTAACAAGAGAAGACTGAAAATGCACACTTAGCATCGAAGGTAATACTTCCAATAAGAAAGAAAAATTGAAACTAAAGGGAGGAACATAAACACCACTACAATAGCCGATCCTAAGTGGTAAAAGTGTAGAATAAGAAGCCTAAGGTCATCGTATGCTTCTTCTGCAAGAAAGTAAGCCACCTCAAGCAAGATTGCATTGTTGGCCCAAAAGACCATCGCTCTAGTTTTGATGATGATTAACTCATGTAGTTAATGATCTTGTGTTTAATTAGTCTCAGATATTTGATCAAGATCTTAGTAGGTGTTTAGCTTCAACATAAGATTTGAAGCCAAGTTTTGGAGTTAGCACGTGTTGATTCAAGAGCTCGCGCATCAAGATCGCATCAAGTACTCAAGAGGAGTCTAGCTCATTGGATCAAGGTTTGGACCAAGTCAAGAAGGAGAAGAAGATTTTCAAGAAGACTTGAGTCATGTTTGTAGGTGTTAAGATTTTTTTAGATAAAATATAAATGATAGATTAGTTGTGGATTGCTCAAGTTCATATACACACACACAAATTTATATGTATTTTCATAAGATAGTTTTGTGTTTAGAAAAATATCGTTTTGAATTTATCAAAACTTATTCTACAGTTTATTGTCAAAAATATAGATATTTCATCTCATATGTGTAGTGGATCATATCCATACACACTAAGCTTCAAAAGTGTTTAAAATATCTTGTTTTTGTATTTGGAGAAGTTTCGAAAAAAGTCGTTTTTCAATTTGGAGATTGTTTTCGAAAAGTGCAGATTTTTGTTTAAGGAAAATTCTATATTACAAAAATGGTTCAAAATATTTATAATATGTGTTGAATTTTGATCAAACATGTTTGTACATCAAATTATTTCAATGAACCTGTTTTTGTTGATTTTATATGATTGTATGGGATTTTATTTGAATTAAAAAGACCAAGTTTTAATCCCAAAATATTTCAGACCTGGCGTTCTGCCGATCGACCGAGACAGAAATCGGTCGACCCGATGTGCACAAAACGTGCACGGACAACGTCCAGAGAGCTCTGCTCTCTGGATCTGGCCTCGGTCGATCGGGCGGTCGACCGTAGGTCTAAGCCCAGGATCGGTCGACCGGGCGGTCGCCCGGCAGGCTGCAATGGTAAGAAATTTGACCGTTGGCCGGTCGACCGGCCCGGTCGACCGACAGCAGCATCAGCTGCCGAGTTGGCCTGCAAGGGCTAGTTTTTGGGAGCCTATAAAATGGGTTCCCTTGGGCTGTTTTCAACAAGATTTGAGGAGAGTTTTTGTGCTAATTTTTCCTACCTCTCCAAGTGTTTATCTCCACTTGTTTTAGAGCAAATCTTTTCATATGAAAAGGAAAGTTTCTCAAGAGTGTTTTCAAAAGTGTTTTCTTGAGTTTTTCACCACATCTCTATCCTAGTTTTTCTCACACATACTTGAGCTTTCCATTGCTAAATCAATCCTATAGGAGCTTTGTTGTGAGAGTTGTTTTGTGATCAAGAGAAGTGATCACAAGTTTATATCTTTGTGTTGTGAAGTGTTGTAGAGGCGGCGGCCTCGGCGAGAAGTGCTTGTGGTGATCAATGAAGTGATCACCAAGTGTTCCGACGTGTGGTTGGAGAAGTTGTAAGAGGTGCGGCCTCGGCAAGCTAGTATGCTTGCTTGTGTTGTTCTTGTAGGAATAAGAGAGGGACTAGTGAGTCCAAGAGTTCTAGTGTGAACTCCTTGTAAGTGTTGCGGCACCGAGTGATCCGGTGGGATCATTTATAGTGAAAATCCTTCATAGTGTTGAAGGCGGGGACGTAGAGTAAGGGTGCTTGAACCTCGAAACAAATCTCCCGTGTTTGTGATTGCTCTCTCTATATCTCACTTGTGTTTATATCTTGCATGCTTACATTACTTATATCTTTATATATTTGATATATCTTGTGTCTTATTGTTATATGCTTGGGTTTATTTTCTCACACTTGTATTCAACTAAGAGAGTTATAGTGGCACCTCAACTCTTAATCTAGAGGAATCTTGAGGAGATAGTTCAGAGCCCTTCACCGGAAATTCGGCTACACTCTTGTGTTATACTTGGTGTGTTTAGCTTAATAGTTTTAGTTTACTTAAATAGTTTTTAATTCTGCATTATTCATCATTAGATTAGCTAGTCACCTATTCATTCTCCCTCTAGGTGACCTACAAGTGGTATCAGAGCTTGGTGCTCTTGATTTGAGTCTAACAACCTTGAGTTAAAGATCCTCATTTTAGCTAATCACAATATTTGTTTACACACACATGGATTTCATGACACCTCCCATGTTTGATATTCCTAACATCTAAATTTGGAAGGTTAAGATGTCAATGTACCTCAAAACCCTAGGTACCGTCCTTTTAGGCGGAATCGTATTCCTATTTCATTATTAGACAGATCTATTTTTACTGTCAATATTGGTAATGAAATACTTAGTCTACTTTTCAAATATAAAGTTGTTGGTACTAGAATTCTGATTGATAGCTATATAAATTGAAGCTTCATGCTTCATATCTTAAATCTTTATATGTGAATAGTCTAGGCACTAAGCGAAAGTTAATTAAAGAAATATTAGAAAGTTTGGTGCTAGATGGAATTTAGGTGTCTTGGATTTGGTATATATTGACATTTGTGGTCCATTCTCTACAGCTTCTTGGAATGATCACGAATATTTCATCACTTTTATAGACGATTACTCTCGTATGGGTACCTATACTTGTTATATGAGAAACCCAATCATTGGACATGTTTAAAATTTATAAACTGAAATTGAAAATCAACTGAATAAAAAAATTAAAGCCGTTAGATTTGATCGTGGTAGTGAGTACTACAGCAGATACGATGGATCAGGTAGATGCCCAGAACCATTTGCCAATTTCTGAAAGAGTGTGAAATTGTTGCTTAGTACACTATGCCAGGGACACCTTATCAAAATGGTATTGCTGAGAGATAAAATCATACACTGAAAGACATGATTAGGAGTATGATAGCTCAAACTACTCTTCCAAAGTTATTATGGAGTGAAGCCTTAAAGATGGTTGTCTACCTCCTTAATAGAGTATTTAGCAAAACAGTAACTAAACCACATACAAGTTATGGATTGAGAATTCTCTCAATATTAAGCATCTACATGTTTGGAGCTGTCCAGCGGAATCTCGATCATATATACCATATGAGAAGAAGTTGGACTTAAGGACAATTAGCTGTTATTCGTAAGGTATTTTGAGAGACATATAGGCTTTAGGTTTTACTATCTCTCCACTAAGAACATAAAGACGGATAATGTTAAATTTTTTTAGGAAATTCTAAACAGTGAGAGTCAACTACATAAGGATTTCATATTTGAGGAAGAACAAATTGTTATACCCATGACAACTGTTCCAAATGATGAAATAGTTGTTATCTCAGCATGAAAAAACAGTTGTACCCTTACAAGGTACAAATATAGTTCATCCTTAAGTTGATCCTGCTAATGAGGTAGAACCTGAAAATGCTCAACCACATGTGCCTAGGAGATCAACTAGGGAGAGAAGATCAGCCATTACAAATGACTATATAGTTTAACTCCAAGAGCATGAGTTTGATGACCCTACATTCTTAAATGAGACCAAATTCAGTATTCACTTCACTAAATGGTCAAATGCCATGAATGATGAGTTAAAATCCATGAAAGATAATGATGTTTGGGATTTAGTAGAGCTGTCTAAAGGTAAGAAACTAATTGGTTGTAAATGGGTGTTTAAAACCAAGTGGGATTCGAAAAGCAATGTCGAAAAGGTATAAGGCAAGTCTTGTCGCAAAGAGATTCACTCAAAGAGAGGGCATTAACTATAATGAGACTTTCTCCCCAGTTTTCATGAAGGATTCTTTTAGGATTATCATAGCACTGGTGGCTCACTTTGACTTGGAGTTACGCCAAATGGATGTTAAAACAACCTTTCTTAATGGTGACATTGAGGAAGAAATTTATATGGTGCAACTAGATAATTTTTGAAGTTAAAGGTTTACAACATCTGGTTTGTAGATTAAAGAAATCCATTTATGATTTAGAGCAAGCATCCCATCAATAGTATTTAAAATTTGATCAAGTAATATTCGATTTTAGTTTTAAGGAAAATGTAGCTGATCAATGTATTTATCACAAATTTAAAGGAATTAGATTTATATTTCTTGTACTATATTTGGATGACATTTTATTAGCAAATAACGATATAAATCTTCTACTTGAGACCAAGAGTTTTCTCTCAAAGAATTTTGAGATGAAAGATCTTGAAGTCACTTCTTTTGTGATAGGCAACCAGATTCAACATGACAGGACGCGTGAAATATTAGGTTTATCACAAAAGGCCTATATCGATAAGGTGCTAGATAGATATGGCATGAAAAATTACTCTAGGGGAGATAAGTTGAGTCTACTCCAATGTCCCAAAAATGACCTACAGAAAGAGCGAATGAAAAAAATTCCATATGCATCGGCGGTTGGAAGTCTGATGTATGCTCAAATTTGTACCCGTCCAAACATAGCATATACCATTGAGAAACTTGGCAGGTACTTGATTAATCCTGAAATTGATCACTGAAAGACTATCAAGAAGGTAATGCGATATCTATAGAAAACTACATGAAATCTGATTAGTTGCAGCTGATCGGATGCACAGATTTAGATTATACTAGATGTATCGACAATAGGAAGTCCACTTCATGTTATATTTTCCTGATTGTAGGAAGATGGTGAATTTAGTCGAGAGGCTATTACAACTACACTGTGACAATAAGAGCTATAAAGATCTACTGCAATAGTGATAAGAGTTCAGTAAAGTCGAAACATATTGACATCAAATTTTTTGTCATCAATAATAAAGTTTGGAATCATGTTGTATCTGTTGATAGTGTTAGTATTATTCTTAACATTACAGATCCACTCATTTAAGGACTTCCACATAAAGTCTTCTTAGAGCATATTGCTCATATGGGGATGGCTAGTTATGATGATATCCTGATTTAGTGAGAGTGAATAATTTCATGTAACAGACATTATTTCTAAGTGCACGTTATGTATATTTGTTAATTCAGATAATAAAACGATAACTACTTTCTTTAAATTTCTTTTGAATTTAATTTGCGCATTTGAGTTTGTTAGAAGTTAGACTCGTTAGAGTCATAAAGTTGAACTTCTTGGAGTCATAAAGTTAGACTCGTTGGAGTCATAAAGTGAAAACCAATTAGAATTGTACCTTATTTGATCAGAAGACATTTCCATGCCACACATCCACATTTGATCTATGTATTTAAGAGTTCTGAAACTTGTGATGTGGAAGGTCTTACCTCGATTATACAGAAGAAAATGACCGTCATGTTCGGTAGCAGGACACTTAATGGACCAAATTGTTTTGAAACATGATTTGTTGGTGGTTAAAGTTTTGATGTAATAAAGTTATGCATAATATCTATTCAGTACGAATTGCTTGGCCTAATTGGGAGATTGTTAGACTTATTATGTTTTAAAGTCTAATTTAATTTGGGTCAAATCAAGTCAATTGGATATTTGCACCCGCCTACTTTAACCTATGTTGTTTTACCTAATAAAAAATTGGTCAAGCCAATGGTTTGGATCTAGATACGCTTTCAATTACACTTAGCCATGAGTATATTTAAATTAAAATATGGGACTCATCTATACGTGTGAAACTCGTGTTATCAATTAAAATCTTAGATCTATGATGAGTTGAACTGGGATTCCTTGATGCTATATATATCATGGGTAGGGTTCCCGCTCCAACACAATGACCTAATCTCTCTCTTGGAGGCCTCTTATCTCCTCTAAGGATCAAGAAGAGAACTTGATGGCTGGAGAGAATAATCCTCTCCCTCAACTCTGACGTCTCGAAATCATGAAACTTTTGGCATCTCTTTCGTGATAGAGTCATGTATGCTTAAAACTCTCCTTCCTTTTGATCCAGATAAAGAGGCTATTTCATATATGAGGTCTTATTTGGACAATTATTAGATTCAACATTTGTGGCTTGAAAATTTTGAGAAAAACATAAAATATTTTTTTCTATTCAAATAATATTTTCTGATGACTGAGATTGAGTACATAGAAACATAAATATTACTATAAATTTTAGTAAATATATGTTTCTGATTATATCTGTATAGTAGCGTGTATATCTATATTCAATTATATGATTTATGAGTGGAAATGTATCTACTTGTGTGTAACTTAGTTTGCTTTTTTTTTTTTATATGTACTTGTTATTAATCTAATTAAGCATGATTAAATATAATTAATATGGGAGACAAATTTTAAACATGTGGTGGCAAGGGGGAGAGAGAGATGGGATTGACACCTATACGTAAGATGTGTGTTCACATGGATTGAGATAGGCTGGATGGAGACACGTAATCAAGCTAGGTGTCATCACATAATTAACCAAATTTCTCTATAAATATCATCTTCTCTACTCATCCCATCCTATTCTTCTTTCAATTTTCTTCAATCCATGAGAATTATCTATTGTTCTTATACTGTTGTAACGCCCCGATCCCACGGATACGGGGGCGTCACTGCGACGTATATACGTAGGTCAGAAAATGCCCCCACGCATATACGCTAAGCAATAAGTACAACAAGAATCAGAGTACACGACAAAGCGTGATATCCATACATATGCCAACATAAAAGTACAAGTACAAGTCATCACAAAATATGATAAAATATTACACATTACATGTATCTTTTATCACAACCAAGTTCTAAAGCAAAAGATACAATATAAACACAAATGCTCACGAGTAGGATGAAGATCCCGTGAGTCAAAAAGAGAGATCTGGCACAAGGACTGGAGCTAATCGGCCTGCTCACTAAAGAAAGCTCGATCCTCTGTGGATGGCTCCACTTCGATCCAAGCTTCAGAACCTGAACATACAAATCCAAGGGAGTCAGGACCTCCCAACAATGAACAGGCTACAGCCAAATGGCTAGGAGAACAAGAATATGAGAGTTAGAACAGTATAATGAATACCAATCAACAAGTAATGGAAGCATAAAGAGTAAAGTCAGAATACAATAAATCCACAGTTAGAGTCTATTATTATTATTACTTGTCTCACTGTGATATCTAGCTATGTGACCCAGCGTCCCAGCGCACATAGATCCATATCCTAGTAAAGCAAGGTTGTTATTGGAAACCAGCGGTTGTATCGACGAACTATGTTTACAGTGGATCTCGTACATGCCCGGGATAACGGTCCAGGATTGTTCCGTTGCTTGGTGACGGAAGCCAGCCGCTAGGCTAACAGGAGGGACTTATGTATGCCCTTTATCATGATAGTATTCAGGAAGAGGGAGCAAGCACTCCCCTCGGTCCCCTGGTGGCCCACAGGTCAGACCGGAACATGAGTTGCACAACATTCCTAAAACCACTGTAAACACGAACACATATCGATATCCGCATGTTTTCCCCCGACCCAATATAAGTTGGTCCATTTTATACAAAAGTCAAGTGTATCATGCTTGGTTCAAGTGATGGCATGATAAGTGGTGATATCCATTTATTAACAAGTTATGGAACGAGACTACACAATAATAAGTCATGAAGTAACAAGAAGTAATGTCCATCAAGTAACATGTCAATAAGTACCAGTTATGAAGCATAAACAAGGATAATATATCACACATGTATCAAGGGTAAGATCCAAATTCAGAAAAGAAATCAACTATAACAAACAGCCTAAATTAGTCGACTAGGTGGAATGGTTAGTCGACTAATAGTGGTCTCTAGTCGACTAACAGTCTGAATTAGTCGACTAAAACTGGGTTCCAGAGAGTTGAGATTCTGTTTCAGGGAAAGTTAGTCGACTAGGGAAAAAGGGTAGTCGACTAACAGTGACTACAAGTCGACTAACAGATACTTAAGTCGACTAAATCTGGGATACAGAGAGTTGATGTTTTATTTCAGGAAAAAGTAGTCGACTAGGGAGGAATGGTTAGTCGACTAATAGTGGTTTCTAGTCGACTAACAGTCTGGATTAGTCGACTAAAACTGTGTTCCAGAAAAGGTTACGTTTCAAAAATAGATGGGTTAGTCGACTAATTCCTAGGTCAAGTCGACTAATCGTGGGAAAACAGAGTGCAGGACAGAATTTCTGATGGTTGTGTTTGATGGTCTAAAAACATGATTTTGATGACATATGTATACAAGATATGAAGATACAAGTATATTAGGAATTGATCTAGTCTTGGTGAGTAAAAATACTCACTAGGATTGGTTAATCGAAGCTTTACGAGTTCCGAGAAGATCGTAGTCGACGATATCACCAACTTGATCCTTGGCGATATTGCGGACGATCCCAATCCAAAGAAGTGGTGGTTGCTTGAGATGGAGAAGATGACCTAGGTGATGTTTTGGAGTTAGGGTTTGAGTTGAGATGAAGGAGGATTTGGTGAGGGTGAAGGTTTCTCTTGGTGGAAGGAAGTAAAAAGGAAAAGAAGTGTAAAGGAAATGTTTAAATAGGTTTTTGATTTTGTAAAGGAGATGCAATTTATGTAGAAGAGAGGGGGCTTTGTGTAAATAGGGGAGGGAATGAGTGTCCCTCTTCTTGGCCACTTGGCCGGCCATGGGGGAGAGAGAGAGAGAGAGAGAGAGAGAGAGACATTAAATGAGGGGGTTGGTGGAAGTGAGTGGAGGTGAAATTTTGGGAAAAGATTGGAATTTTGGGAAATAGAAAAATTTGTGGTTGTGGAGGAAGGAAGGAAGTTAAGAAAAAGGAAAAAGGAAAGGAAATTATAAATGAAGATATTTTCTCTTGGATTTAAAAATGAAAAGACAATTTCCCGGTTTAAGTCGAGGATGCGGAAAACGTTTCGGAAAATACCGAAATCGTCCGAAATTCAAGTATCTCGGAACGACTCGTAAATTTTAGCAAAAATCAAGAATAATATATGAAGACTCATAGTGAAATCCGTTTGAAGAAATACTTTATGGTTTTAAAACTAAAAATCCCGGAATCAGTTATCTACCGACTCCGTTGGAATTTTCATAAATTCATAAAATTCTTAGAAAAAGTATTTAGATAGAAAATATGATTCTAAGAAATAAAGTCTAAAGGACCTTCTAGAAATTCCTAACTGTTTGTGAATTAAAAATCCGAGAATCGATCAGCGGCACTGGTCGACACCGGTTTTGAAAATATTTAATTAAATTCAGGAAAATTCCAGAAAATCATAGAAAATATATAATATTGGAAAATGATTTTTAAAACTGAAATCGGTCAAATACAGGAAGTAAATCGAGAAATACGATCGAAAAAACTGAATACGCAACTAAGTACGTATTCTGGGAACGGGGTATTACAATCCATCCACCTTACAAAAATTTCGTCCTCGAAATTTCATAAAGTGAAAGGTGACGGTAAAGAAGGATAACAGGAAGTGAAAGGCAGCAATAAAGAAGGATGAGAAGAAAGAGTTTTACCAATCAAGATGTGAAGAGTTGCGGATAACGCTCACGGATAACATCCTCTCGTTCCCACGTGGCCTCTCCTGGCGCATGTCTGTTCCAAGACACCAACACTAAAGGTATAGCCTTGTTCTTCAAAGTCTTGACACTTCTGTCCAGAATGGCCATCGGTTGCTCTTGGTATGACAAATCCGGTTGTAGTTCCAGTTCGGAGTGATCCAGGATATGACTATCATCCTTCACATACTTCCTCAGCTGTGATACGTGGAATACATTGTGAACTCCGTCCAAAGATGGCGGTAACGCCAACCTGTAAGACACATCTCCCACTCGGTCCAAGATCTCGAATGGGCCGATATATCTCGGACTAAGCTTCCCACGAGTACCGAACCGGATTACTCCCTTTGTAGGTGATATCTTCAAAAACACATGATCCCCTGTCTGGAATTCCAATGGCCTTCTCAGTGTGTCTGCCCAACTCTTCTGCCGACTCTGTGCTGCCCTGAGGTGATCTCTGATAATCCTGACTTTATCTGTTGTCTGAATCAGGATCTCTGGTCCCAAAAGTCTCCTCTCACCGACTTCATCCCAACAAATCGGTGACCTACACTTCCTACCATACAATGCTTCAAAAGGTGCCATCTTGATACTTGCCTGATAGCTGTTATTATAAGAAAATTCAGCCAAGTGAAGATGGTCTTCCCAAGATCCCTGGAATTCAATCATGCAGGCCCGCAACATATCTTCAAGAATCTGGATAGTCCTTTCAGATTGTCCGTCTGTCTGAGGATGATATGAAGTACTGAATTTCAGACGAGTCCCTAGACTTTCTTGGAGGCTTTCCCAGAAATGAGATCTGAATCTGGTGTCTCTGTCTGATACAATACTAACTGGAACTCCATGCAGACGAACTATCTCCTTCATGTACTTGTCTGCCAGAACCTCTGTTGTCTGACCTACCCTGAATGGTATGAAGTGAGCTGATTTGGTGAGGCGATCAATGATTACCCACATAGCATTATTACCTTTAGGACTGCGAGGCAATGCCGTGACAAAATCCATGGTGATGTGCTCCCACTTCCACTCAGGTATCGGTAAAGGTTGTAGAAGTCCAGCTGACCTCTGATGCTCTATCTTTATCTGCTGACAAACCAAGCACTTGGCAACATACTGGGCTATCTCCCTCTTCATAGCATTCCACCAAAACTGCTTCTTTATGTCTTGATACATCTTGTTCCCCCCTGGGTGTATGGAATATGCTGAACTGTGTGCTTCTGCTAGAATCTTCTGTCGAACTTCTCCTTGGGGAACACAAAGTCTGCTACCAAAATATAATGCACCATCTGGATGAATACAGATATCAGTCCTCAATCCAGCCTCTACCTGGGCTCGAAATGACTGCAATCTGGGATCTTCCTTTTGAGCTTCCTTGATCTCATCTATCAATGTTGACTGAATCTGCAAGGTCATGAACTGTCCTGCCTTATCAACTCCTTGTACCAACATTAAGTCCAATCTGATGATGTCTTGAATCAACTCCTTCTGCTGAGTAAGTTGGACAAGCACTCTATTCTCTGGCTTCCTGCTCAGTGCATCCGGTACTGTATTGACCTTGCCTGGATGATATTGCAAGTCTATATCATAGTCCGCCATAAGCTCCAGCCACCGCCTCTGCCTCATGTTCAACTCCTTCTGTGAGAAAATATACTTGAGGCTCTTGTGATCCGTGTATATCAACACTTTATCTCCCAGAAGATAATGCCTCCAGATCTTCAAGGCAAATATAACAGCTGCTAGCTCCAAGTCATGAGTTGGGTAATTCCGCTCATGAGTCTTCAGTTGCCTGGATGCATAAGCTATGACATGATCATGTTGCATAAGTACACACCCCAGGCCTTTTCCTGATGCATCACTGAAGATGACCATCCCTCCTCTTCCTGAGGGAGTCTTCAAGATTGGAGCTGAAATGAGCCTCTGCTTCAATTGCTCAAAAGCTGCAGTACATTCTTCTGTCCATATGTACCTTTCTCCTTTCCGGGTGAGCTTGGTCAACGGGGCTGCAATCCTAGAGAAATCTTGGACAAAGCGTCTGTAATATCCGGCTAGTCCAAGAAAACTCTTAATTTCAGTCACCGTCTTCGGAATTGGCCAATCTCTCACCGCCTGGACTTTGCTAGGATCAACTGAAATTCCTTCTGCTGAAACTATGTGTCAAAGGAAGGCCATACTGTCCAACCAAAAGTCACACTTGCTCCTCTTAGCATGAAGCTGCTCCTGTTGGAGAGTCTGCAATACAATCCTCAAGTGTTCTGCATGCTCCCTGTTGCTCTTTGAATAGATCAGGATGTCATCTATAAAAACAACTACAAACTGATCCAAATAGGGCGAGAACACTCTGTTCATCAAGTCCATGAAAACTGAAGGGGCATTGGTGACTCCGAAAGGCATAACTAGAAACTCATAGTGGCCATAACGGGTCCTGAATGCCGTCTTCGGAATATCCTCTTTCCTCACCCTAAGCTGATGGTAACCCGATTGTAAATCTACTTTAGAGAATACACGGGCTCCATGAAGCTGATCAAACAGATCATCAATCCTTGGTAAGGGATACTTGTTCTTGATGGTAACTTTGTTCAATTCTCTATAATCAACACAAAGCCTTTTACCACCATCCTTCTTGTTTGCCAATAATACTGGAGCTCCCCATGATGAAGTGCTTGGCCGAATCAATCCCTTATCAGAGTATTCCTGCAGCTGCTTCTTTAGAATCTCCAACTCCGTCGGTGCCATCCTGTACGGAGCCTTGGATATAGGAGCTGCTCCAGGCACAGTATCAATAGAAAACTCAATCATTCTTTCAGGTGGCAGTCCTGAGATCTCAGCAAACACCTCTGGGAATTCATCCCACACCGGTATTCCCTTCTTCTGAATCTCCGAAGTAGTCATCCGAATCTTTCTCTTGGTAGACTTCACTTCTCCACTAAATTGGAATTCCGGCTGAAAAGGGATCCTGAAATTAATCTTCTTCTCCCTACAGTCAATCACTGCATAGTACTGACTGAGCCAGGTCATGCCTAAGATTACGTCGTACCCTTTGGTGTCTAGTACGAGCATATCTATGGCCAAGGTCTTATCACAAAGTTCCACTGGACAATCAGCACAAATTCTAGAAGATACGACTACTCCATTCCCTGTACTAATCTCCCATTTGTGGTCTAAAGATCTAACAGGTATGGAATGCAATGCCACAAAATGATCTGAGATAAAACAATGTGAAGCACCTGAATCGAAGAGGGCTAAAACAGGTTTAGAATGCACCCTGATGTTACCTGTTATCACTTCCTCAGAAGTCTCAGCCTCTACTTCTGTCAAATTGAAGGCTTGACCCCTTCCACGCCCTGCAGCAGTCCTAGCTCCTCTCTGGACTGGGCGAATAGTTTGCTGTGAAGGAGGGGGAGGAACTCTCCTGATCATCGGTCCTTGATTCCTCTGTCCCGGTGGCCCTGGAAGTGCTCTCTGTCCATTCGGTCCCTGCAGTGCTGGCAAAGCTTGGCCGGCTATCCCCATTCTCCTGTGTGGACAGGCTTCTATGGAATGGTCTCGGGAACCACACACCAAGCATAATCCATTTGCCCTACGGCAAGTCTGTCGAATGTGGCCTGGCTTCTGACAATAACTGCAGAAAGAAAGTGGTTGAGCCGTCTGGTAAGGAGCTGGTCGGAATGGTTGCCTCACAGTCTGAACCTTTGCTGCTCTGTATGGGCCTCCTCTTCCCATAGGTGGAAATGGCCTCTTCATGGCCTGGTTCCTCATCTGGTTCACTTGCTTCTTCTCTAGCCCACGCTCCACCTCTCGAGCTATGGTGAGAACTTCTGAATAAGTCTTCAGCTGCTGGGGCATTAGGAAAACTTGGATGTCCATCTGCAAGCCCTGCTGAAACCTACTAGCCCGCTTCTCCTCATCAGTTACCATGTACGGAGCAAAGCGGCTAAGTCTGAGAAATTCCGCGGCATACTCATCCACGGATCTATTCCCTTGCTGAAGTCTGATGAACTGCTCTTCCATGTCCTTCTGAGCAGTGGCAGGGAAGAATCTGTTATAGAAACTCTTGGAGAATGTGTCCCAGGTGACAGGCTTCTCCAATCTGGCCTCCTCAGCTAGCCACCAAGTTCTAGCTATATCTTTTTAACTGAATCTTGGCGACCTCCACTTGGTTCTCCTTTGGTACTCGAGCTGCATTCAACAAGTCTGAGGTATCCGTCAGCCATTGCTCAGCATCCAGGGGTTTCTCTTCACCCGTGAATATGGCTGGTTGCAGCCGTCTGAAGTCTGAAATATTTCCCGGCCTCTGTTCCTTTGGAGCTGCTAACTCTTGCCGAAGAAGTTCCGTCTGTTGTTGCTGATTCTCCATCATCGTCTGAATGACCCTCAGAATGTCCACATTCTCTCCCGTGGGTCCATTTGATGTTTGTCCAGAGTTGCTACGACCCGTCCTTCTCTCCATACCGAATTGGGATAAGATAACTGGAATTGGAAAAATGGAAGGAGTTTAGGACACAAGGGAAGGAATCAAGAAGGGATCAAGAAGGACTAGATAACCTTGTACATTGTAGTTGGCAATAGCAAATTTCATTAACTTGCTACTTGATTGTACTATAGGTGTGAGAGCCTAGGCTCTGATACCAACCTGTAACGCCCCGATCCCACGGATACGGGGGCGTCACTGCGACGTATATACGTAGGTCAGAAAATGCCCCCACGCATATACGCTAAGCAATAAGTACAACAAGAATCAGAGTACACGACAAAGCGTGATATCCATACATATGCCAACATAAAAGTACAAGTACAAGTCATCACAGAATATGATAAAATATTACACATTACATGTATCTTTTATCACAACCAAGTTCTAAAGCAAAAGATACAATATAAACACAAAATGCTCACGAGTAGGATGAAGATCCCGTGAGTCAAAAAGAGAGATCTGGCACAAGGACTGGAGCTAATCGGCCTGCTCACTAAAGAAAGCTCGATCCTCTGTGGATGGCTCCACTTCGATCCAAGCTTCAGAACCTGAACATACAAATCCAAGGGAGTCAGGACCTCCCAACAATGAACAGGCTACAGCCAAATGGCTAGGAGAACAAGAATATGAGAGTTAGAACAGTATAATGAATACCAATCAACAAGTAATGGAAGCATAAAGAGTAAAAGTCAGAATACAATAAATCCACAGTTAGAGTCTATTATTATTATTACTTGTCTCACTGTGATATCTAGCTATGTGACCCAGCGTCCCAGCGCACATAGATCCATATCCTAGTAAAGCAAGGTTGTTATTGGAAACCAGCGGTTGTATCGACGAACTATGTTTACAGTGGATCCCGTACATGCCCGTGATAACGGTCCAGGATTGTTCCGTTGCTTGTGACGGAAGCCAGCCGCTAGGCTAACAGGAGGGACTTATGTATGCCCTTTATCATGATAGTATTCAGGAAGAGGGAGCAAGCACTCCCCTCGGTCCCCTGGTGGCCCACAGGTCAGACCGGAACATGAGTTGCACAACATTCCTAAAACCACTGTAAACACGAACACATATCGATATCCGCATGTTTTCCCCCGACCCAATATAAGTTGGTCCATTTTATACAAAAGTCAAGTGTATCATGCTTGGTTCAAGTGATGGCATGATAAGTGGTGATATCCATTTATTAACAAGTTATGGAACGAGACTACACAATAATAAGTCATGAAGTAACAAGAAGTAATGTCCATCAAGTAACATGTCAATAAGTACCAGTTATGAAGCATAAACAAGGATAATATATCACACATGTATCAAGGGTAAGATCCAAATTCAGAAAAGAAATCAACTATAACAAACAGCCTAAATTAGTCGACTAGGTGGAATGGTTAGTCGACTAATAGTGGTCTCTAGTCGACTAACAGTCTGAATTAGTCGACTAAAACTGGGTTCCAGAGAGTTGAGATTCTGTTTCAGGGAAAGTTAGTCGACTAGGGGAAAAGGGTAGTCGACTAACAGTGACTACAAGTCGACTAACAGATACTTAAGTCGACTAAATCTGGGATACAGAGAGTTGATGTTTTATTTCAGGAAAAAGTAGTCGACTAGGGAGGAATGGTTAGTCGACTAATAGTGGTTTCTAGTCGACTAACAGTCTGGATTAGTCGACTAAAACTGTGTTCCAGAAAAGGTTACGTTTCAAAAATAGATGGGTTAGTCGACTAATTCCTAGGTCAAGTCGACTAATCGTGGGAAAACAGAGTGCAGGACAGAATTTCTGATGGTTGTGTTTGATGGTCTAAAAACATGATTTTGATGACATATGTATACAAGATATGAAGATACAAGTATATTAGGAATTGATCTAGTCTTGGTGAGTAAAAATACTCACTAGGATTGGTTAATCGAAGCTTTACGAGTTCCGAGAAGATCGTAGTCGACGATATCACCAACTTGATCCTTGGCGATATTGCGGACGATCCCAATCCAAAGAAGTGGTGGTTGCTTGAGATGGAGAAGATGACCTAGGTGATGTTTTGGAGTTAGGGTTTGAGTTGAGATGAAGGAGGATTTGGTGAGGGTGAAGGTTTCTCTTGGTGGAAGGAAGTAAAAGGAAAAGAAGTGTAAAGGAAATGTTTAAATAGGTTTTTGATTTTGTAAAGGAGATGCAATTTATGTAGAAGAGAGGGGGCGTGTAAATAGGGGAGGGGATGAGTGTCCCTCTTCTTGGCCACTTGGCCGCCATGGGGGAGAGAGAGAGAGAGACATTAAATGAGAGGGTTGGTGGAAGTGAGTGGAGGTGAAATTTTGGGAAAAGATTGGAATTTTGGGAAAATAGAAAAACTTGTGGTTGTGGAGGAAGGAAGGAAGTTAAGAAAAAGGAAAAAGGAAAGGAAATTATAAATGAAGATATTTTCTCTTGGATTTAAAAATGAAAAGACAATTTCCCGGGTTTAAGTCGAGGATGCGGAAAACGTTTCGGAAAATACCGAAATCGTCCGAAATTCAAGTATCTTGGAACGACTCGTAAATTTTACCAAAATCAAGAATAATATATGAAGACTCATAGTGAAATCCGTTTGAAGAAATACTTTATGGTTTTAAAACTAAAAATCCCGGAATCAGTTATCTACCGACTCCGTTGGAATTTTCATAAATTCATAAAATTCTCAGAAAAAGTATTTAGATAGAAAATATGATTCTAAGAAATAAAGTCTAAAGGACCTTCTAGAAATTCCTAACTGTTTGTGAATTAAAAATCCGAGAATCGATCAGCGGCACTGGTCGACACCGGTTTTGAAAATATTTAATTAAATTCAGGAAAATTCCAGAAAATCATAGAAAATATATAATATTGGAAAATGATTTTTAAAACTGAAATCGGTCAAATACAGGAAGTAAATCGAGAAATACGATCGAAAAAACTGAATACGCAACAAGTACGTATTCCGGGAACGGGGTATTACAACTGTATACTGCTGCTAACATAATTGGAGTTAAGGAAAGAGGAAAAGAGATAGAAGGGAGAATTGAACAGAATTTAGGAGTTTTGCGCAGCCTGTGGTATTTTGATAATATCTTCCTCTATAGAACTCAGATTGGGATAGGATCAAATGCGTTGGAAAGAAGACTTCGAGACAAATCTATTGGTATATAATTCAGTAGGTATATCTTCATTATTAGTGATTGAACATGATCAAATTTTTAGGTCTGCAAAAGAAGATGGAATTGTGAAAAAGTAGAAGATGGAATGTGAAAAAGTAATTGTGCTTTTCCTCTTTAGCTAGAAATAACTTATTATGAAGAAAAAATCTCAACTTTACTAAAATTTTTAAAATTACGGTGATAGATTAGTATGATTTCAGATTTTATTGAGTGTTAAAATAGTTTCATAAGTTTAATTAAGTTATATAGCAAGAAAATTAGTATTTTAACATGGGAAAAACCTAATTCCCACTTAACTTAGTTACACCCATATGTTTTGTAACTCTACCATTATATATATATATATATATATATATATATATATATATATTTTATATATATATATATATATATATATATAGAGAGAGAGAGAGAGAGACTTGTGTCCTTCTAAAAGGATTTGAGCCCGAATCCATCCCACTCAAATTCAAACTTCCGACATTCGAATACAAGATCCATCCCGTTGAAGTTGATCTATATAATTTCAAGTATCTAAAAAACAAAGAGCAAGTGTTTTGAATACTTTTTTGCCCATCCATTAAGCGGCGCAAAATGGACAGCCGTAAGTAGTGAGTTGGTTCTATGTCTTTAGACATACAAATTCTCGACTCGTCTATTTGATTATAATCTAAATATTTAAAAACACCTACAAACCAATAATTGTTAGGTTTTAGATGTTCTACATAGTTAAACTAACTAACTCACTACTTAGGCCGTCCGTTTTTCTTCTACTTGATGTATGAGTAAAAAGTATTCAAAATACTTGATTTTTTGTTTATAGATACTTGAAATAATATAAATCAACTTCAATGGAGTGGGTCTTGTATTCGAATATCGGATGTTGGTATTTGAGTGGGAAGGATTCAGCTCGAATCCTTCCAGATTGACACAAGTCCCTCTCTCTCTATCTATATATATATAAACAGAAATATGTATATCAGTCGACGGCTGAAAGACTCTCTCAGCCTGCGGTGACGTGACACAATATTTGCCACACCACTGAGTTGTGGCTCGCTTATTGGAATAAGTTAAATTACTAAATACCCCTCGGTAAAAGGTACTTGTCCTGATATTGTTTATTATTAGTTTTCTCCCTATTTGTTTACCGCTCGTTGTCAGATTTAAGGTTTCCTTTTCCTGCCATAAAATTGTTTCTGAAAATAGCGATTTCCGAATCAGGTTTTTCTCCTTTTTATTTAATGTCAACGTCGGAGCAATCCACTTCCCCTGCTGATTCTGCTCGCAGTCGTAAGTGATCTCTATCTCTCGATCTAAATATGAACCATATATCATCTGGTTCAACTTTCTCTCAGAATATTGAATGTATTGAAGGGTTGAGATCTTTGCATGCTGATCAAGAGGTTTTATTTTATCAATTTTTTCCCGCAATTTCTTAAATGTAGAAGAATTTTCTGTAGCGTATATGGAACTGCGACCTATATTTCGTTTTATAGAACAAGATAATCACTTGTTCTAAAGTCCTTTTTTTCAGAAAGAATTTCACATTTTTGTTAAATGCGATCTCAGTCGCACCTATTTAATTTAATACACTAAAATTTATGAACTGCGACCAGTAAGTTAATACACTAAAGTTTTAAATTGCGACCACGATCGCAGTTTGTATTAAAAACATTTTCTGGCTGTAAAAGCTATTTTTAACTGCGACCTTAGTCGCAGTCCTTTTTTTATAATTCTTACACGTGTCCATGTCAATTATATCTATTTTATACACTAAATTTAAAGAATGCGACTTAAGGTCGCAGTATATACTAATGAGAGAGTTGCACAGTTATTATTCACATTTTTAAAAAATCTGGACATACGAAAAACTGCGACTACGATCGCAGTCTTTTATTTGAAAGTTATAGATTTCTTTACATCTGCGACCTTGGTCGCAGTTTTAATAATTACAGCTCAGACGTGTGATCTTCAATTATTTATTTTTATTTAATTCAGCAATTTGTTTTGTAGGATCTGAATTCTGTTGGTTCATGTTCACTCGCTGGTTCCTCAACTATTTCGACAGGCTCTGATTCTATTTCCGCCGGGATGTTAGCTTCATTATGTATATCTTCTTCTTCTTCTCCTCCTCCTCCTTCAACAGGAAGGCCAATCATATTTCTTTCATCATTAGAAATGTTGGCCATTCGACAAAAAATCTGAAATAAAAAATAACCTGAGATCTTATACAAATCTTATTGTTGTATCGCAGATGAATGAATATTTACTGGAATAGCTATCAAGGAACTGCGACCTAGGTTGCAGTCATAAACATTAAATCAGGCAAGTAAATCCATACTGCGACCATGGTCGCAGCACATATCAATGAAATAAATATAACTGCGACCATGGTCGTAGTTTATTTACAACGAGTTATCAAGGAAATGCGACCATGGTCGCACACCATTGTACTGCACTTCAGTTGAACTACGACCGTGGTCGCACTCCTTTTTAATGTTTAAAATTATAATCAACAATATATGGTCGCTAACATTTAAAATTTACGATATTTGCGTCAAGATGATTTAGATCAATTTCAGCCAGAACTCTGCTAATATTTTGAAGGTCCCGTGGGGTTTTGTCCTCCAAATCAGACGTCGGCTCAAAGATAGCAGCCCTTTCACAGAGCCAATACTGCAAAATATATAATTACATTAGTTTACATAAACATTGACAATATATAAAGAAATTTCAACACTGTTTGCCAAATATGATATTCATACTTATAATAATTTGTACGGAGCATCCTTGCAGCTCATATGCGGTGTGACAGAAGATGTCCATTGACTCAATCAGAAATTGTCAAACAGTTTTAGCCCAGCATATTATCTTCATCAGCTACATATTGGCAATCTGTTTCACAATATACCATGACAACGTGCATTTACTGTCAGAAAAGAATAGAGTGGCCGACATATATAAGATGATGATTGTCGTAAAGTCTTGAGCTGCAATCCTTTGTCTGTCTCTTATAATTTCATTTAAAGTCACTTGCTACTCAAGTTGTTCATCCTTGGTCACATCTAATTCAGTTCTCCTTCTTTTCTTGACCAGAAGATCATTCAAAACTTTTTTAATAGATACTTTCGTGATCTTCTTTATATTATGAAAATAATGTTTTATAACCCCTCTGTCCTTCATTGTATATGTCTTATACATAATAAAATCCGCCCCATTGATAGGTAGACCAAAAGTTAGGGCAACGTCCTCCACTGTTATCTCAATTTCTTTGCCCCCAATTCTAAAGGTCCTTATATCCCTATTATACTGGTCTACAATTTTCAACACACTTGTAACGCCCCGATTCCACGGATACGGGGACGTCACTGCAACGTATATACGTAGGTCAGAAAGTGCCCCCACGTATATACGCTAAGCATAAAAGTACAAGTAAGGGATCAGAGTACAACACCAAGCGTGGTATACATACACATGCCAACATAAAAGGTACATATACAAGTCATCACAGGATATGATAAACTATACATATTACATATGTCCTTTATCACAACCAAGTCCAAAAGTAAAATATACAATAAAGATACAAAATGCTCACGAGAAGGGTGAAGATCCCGTGAGTCAAAAAAGAGTCTGGCACGACGGAAGTAGAGCTAGTCTGCCTGCTCACTAAGAAAGCTCGATCTACTGTGGACAGCTCCACTTCGATCCAAGCTTCAACCTGAACATACAAATCCAAGGGAGTCAGGACCTCCCAATAATGAACAGGCTACAGCCAAAAGGCTAAGTGACAAGAGTAGAAAGGTTAGAACACAAGAGTGGTATACAAGAACAGGTATAGCGTAATCATGAAACGGGAAATGCAAAGTAAGGCTGATTACAGGCAAAAGTGATTGTATATGCTTAAGTCACGGTCCCATGAGACTAATACATCGAGGGGATAATCCAAACAAGGAAACCCTCATATATATACCCTTGTCTCATGCCACAGAAATCCCAAGCATATAGAATCAGAGTTGCAAATCATATGACAGTCAAAACGGGAATATATAACAAGGATGATAAGAATCGTAACAAACATCAAAACAGGAATCATCACTGGAATCATGACATAACGAGTAGACTAGGAGTCATAACATAACAGGTCTCTATTATTATTATTACTCGTCTGACCCATATATCTAGGTATGTGCCCGGGTGTACATCCCATCACACATACATCCATATATAAGCTATCCGAGGTTTGTTAACGGAAGTAGATGGAGAACTGATAGAACTTCTTATAGTGGTTTCCATACACCTGGAACCGGCTTTGGAGGCCCAAAGTCCCCCTATTCAGTAATTCAGATTCACTACCGCCAGTACATATATATATATATATATATATATATATATATATATGTATATATATATATATGTATATATATATATATATATGTATATATATATATATACTTTTATTCCATCACTATAAGCAAGGTATCATTCCGGCATCCATCACTTCCTCCCATACCCATACAAGTTGTAGCTTATTAAGAATTATCAGCTTACGGGGAACAGATGTACATAACAGTAATAGCCCTACAGATTCAAGAGGTGGCCCCCACAGATTCAAGGGGTGGCCCCCATCGTGTGGTGTGGCACTTTGTTCCGTGTGGCACTTTGTTCTGAGGGAGTGGATTCTAGAGGTGGCCCCCACCGAGTATGGTGTGGCACTTAGTTCCATAAAATAAGGCAGGGTTCCCGTAAACAAGATAATCATAAGGTCAAGTGTATCATGCTTGGTTTTAAAGATAGCATGACAAGTGGTGATATATCACAAGCAATAAAACATAACAATAGATTGATAATAGGCCGGGTCAGTCAAGACATAACAAGAGGTCTAGTAAAGTGGTGGCATGCCAGGTGATATACATGTGTTAAAGGAAAACATGTACTGACGTGTCTGGATCATAGCAGGGCAAGGGGAAACATAGAAGCAAACAGGGTTCAACGACCTCGAAGGGTCTGCCACGCATGGTATAAAATAAAGAAGCAATAATATCACGGCAAGGTACAAGTATAAGAATGAAACAAGCAGTTGCATGGCAATACATAAACCTGGGAATATGAAGTGACAAGAGATGATATACACCAATTAATAGATCATAAAGTACAAGCTATGAAGTATAAGTAGGAATAATATATAGTACATGTATCAAGGGTAAGATACATAGTCAAGAAGGAAATCACAATACCAGACAGCCATAAGTTAGTCGACTAGGTTGGAATAGTAGTCGACTAATAGAAGGGTTAGTCGACTAGGAAAATAGGGTGGTCGACTAATAATTTGTTCCAGAGAGTTTGGGTTTCTGTTTCAGGAAGAGTTAGTCGACTAGGTAAAATAGGTAGTCGACTAACAGGGAACTACAAGTCGACTAACAGATGCTTAAGTCGACTAAGTTTGAGATACAGAGAGTTGAGCTTATTTCAGGAGTCGACTAGGGGAATTCTAGTAGTCGACTAGGGATATCTAGTCGACTGGTAATAGGGACTAGTCGACTAAAACTGTGAAGTCAGAAAAGGCTACGTTTCAGCTAAGGGTTTCTAGTCGACTAGGTTCTAGGTCAAGTCGACTAATCATGGTCGAACACAGTGTACAGAACTGAATCTGGTGGTTGTGCTTG
>JAVJIF010005752.1:190000-256388 GCA_038442645.1 Agave tequilana
TGTTTGTACTGTATACTTATGCGACCTTGGTCGCATTATTGACCCTGGTCGCAGTTGTTTATGTTTGCACTGTAGATGATTGCGACCTTGGTCGTAGTGTAGACCATGGTCGCAGATGTCTATGTTTGTACTGTAGACTTATGCGACCTTGGTCGCAATGTCGTTCATTGTTTACATTTGCACTGTAAATAATTTATAAACAATAACCTAAATCCTATAAAGAGCGGCAAAAAAAGGGAAAAAAATAATAATAAATAATAACCTAAATCTGACAACGAGCGGTCCAAAAATTGCCTTGTGGGCAAATAATAATAAACAATAACGAAATTTACCGAAAGAGTAGCTTTTCATAAGGGGTATTTAGTAATTTAACTTCTTCCTATAAGCGGGCCGCAAGTTAGTGGGGTGACAAAATTGAGCCACGTCACCGCAGGCTGAGAGAGTTCTCTCAGCCGCAGGCTGATATACATTTCTCTCTCTCTCTCTCTCTCTCTCTATATATATATATATATATATATATATATATATATATATATATATATATATATATATGTAGAGAGAGAGAGAGAGAGAGAGAGATTTGTGTCATTCTGGAAGGATTCGAGCCCGAATCCTTCCAACTCAAATACCAACATCTGACATTCAATACAACATTCACTTCGTTGAAGTTGATCTATATTATTTAAAGTATCTATAAATCAAAAATCAAGTATTTTAAATACTTTTTGATTATCCATCGAGTGGCGCAAAATGAACGGCCGAAAGTAGTGAGTTGGTTAGATCTGTCTTTAAATGTACAAATTCTCAATCCGGCCATTTGATCATGATCAAAACATTTGAAACCCCTACACCATTAAACTAACCAGCTCACTATTTAGGCTGTCCATTTTTTCCCTACTTGCTGCATGGGAAAAAGTATTCCAAACACTTGATTTTTGAGTTATAGATACTTGAAATAATATAGATCAATTTTAACAGAGTGGATCTTGTATTCGAATGTCTAATGTTGGTATTTGAGTGGGAAAAATTCAGCGCCAAATTCTTTTGAAAGGACACAATCTTCAGATGCGAAAGTTTCACAACGCTCTTGTGCGAGAAGTCTTGGGAGCCGTCGGTTTCATCACAACAGATGCGCGGGGATCAAAAAGGAGTGGGGCCCACAATGGTTAAGAGGGATCCAGATCCCTTGAGATCTCCACCTTGCCCCCTCTCATCTGAAGGAGCTTGAAGTCTCTCTCCCCCCCCTCTCTCTCGGCATCCCACTTCCTCGCCTGAACCCTCGCCGCCGGTTGCTGCTGAAGCTCGCCAACGCTTCGACCTCACTCCTTTCGCCCCTCCTCCCTCCCTCTCTCTGCACCAATTTTGGTTGCTGCTGAAGATCTGGAACTGGCCACCGTTTCCCTGTTCTCCTTCTTCACCGTCGCCTTCACTGCTACCTTTTCGAAGTTGCCACCGCTCTCGAGCTCTTTTTTCTCTCTCGATCTCTCTCCAGAGACCAGATCTCGTTCTCGGCACTTTGGACCCAGATCTCGAACTGCCTCCGCTATCTCTCTGCATCAGATCTCGAGGTCTCCCCTTCACCGCCGGTTGCCACTCACGACGCAGATCTCAAGGTCCTTACATCACCGCCTTTCGCCGCCGGCCTCTGAATCCTCTCTCTGCCAACCTTGCCGCTCGTGAAGAAACCCTATCAGTAAGTATTAGAGTATTTGCAAATGAAAACTTTAGGATCAAATCCTTTTGCTCAATTTGCTGCGTTTTCTTCGGTCACTATTCTTTGTAAGGATCAAATCCTTTTGCTTCTAATTCATAAGCCTTTTTCTTATTGAGGTACTGATGACTTTACAAGCTAATACGTGGGCAAACAGAATATTAGGGTGTTTTAAGAGGCTTGGATGCTCCGCAATAGAGCAACCCCTCACATAGAGATCGTTGGCAATGATGACTTTATTGACCCTACATTGTTTGCTCCTTCTGCATAACCATTGCAGAATGTTTGCTCCTCCTCTTCTTCCATTGCAATATGTTCTTCTTTTGTTGTCTGTTAGAGGCTAATGTTCTCCTTCTGATATTATTTTGGGTAATATGTGGGCAATTAAATGTGCATAACTAATGACTTTACGAGTTTAATATATGGGAAAATTCATGTGGAGAATTACATACAAACTGATAGCACCATATACAAACAGAATGTGTGGATGTTTTAAGAGGCTTGGATGCTCCGCTGTAGAGCAACCCCTCACGTAGTGGCCATGGGCAATGATGACTTTACTGAGCCCTACATCGTTTGCTCCTTGTGCATAACCATTGCAAAATGTTTGCTCCTCCTCTTCTTCCATTGCAATATGTTCTTCTATTTGTTGTCTGTTAGAGGCTAATGTTCTCCTTCTGATATTATTTTGGGTAATATGTGGGCAATTAAATGTGCATAACTGATGACTTTACGAGTTTAATATATGGGAAAATTCATGTGGGTTTTTTAAGAGGCTTGGATGCTCCGCTGTAGAGCAACCCCTCACGTAGAGGCCATGGGCAATGGTGACTTTACTGAGCCCTACATCGTTTGTTTCTTGCGCATAACCATTGCAAAATGTTTGCTCCTCCTCTTCTTCCATTGCAATATGTTCTTCTATTTGTGTGAGGGGGCAAGGTGGAGATCTCAAGGGATCTGGATCCCTCTCAACCATTGTGGGCCCCCAATTTTTTTATGCCCCAACACATCAATTCTCCCGCTCATCTTCTGTGATGGACCCGATGGTTCCCTAGCCTTTTTGCACAGAAAGGGTTGCGAAACTTTCGCAACTGAAGATTACAAACAGAATGTGCAGGTGTTTTAAGAGGCTTGGATGCTCTGCTGTAGAGCAACCCCTCACGTAGAGGTCATGGGCAATGATGACTTTACTGAGCCCTACATTGTTTGCTCTTGTGCATAATCATTGCAAAATGTTTTCTTCTCCTCTTCTTCCATTGCAATACGTTCCTTCTTTTTGTTGTCTGTTAGACGCTAATGTTCTCCTTGTGCAGTTATATTTTCTTCTTTACCTCAGAAGATGGCCCAATCCAGAGGTGCTACTAGCAAAGGTAGCAACTCATCTGCAAATCACAATAGTTTGTACTCCTCAAGATCCGTTTAAGCCACAATGGCTCACGCCTAGGTCGTGTCGGGCCGAGATGCAAATGTTGGCTGTTGACTCATGAAAAGATTTCAGTCTCTCACAACAACCCTGGACGTCCATACTTCAACTGTCCCGACTTTTCTCACGGGTGTGACTTTTTCATTTGGGGAGATGTTGATGAAAATTATATGGATCAAGCTACTCTTACTGATCTTTATGGCCAGTTGCAAGAGCAGGGACAACTAATTATGGAGAATAATAAAGAACTACGTGAGCTCCGTCTAAGCAGTTATACAAGAAAGCTTTTACTACTGGCTTTCTTATAGCGACTGTGGTATGGATTGTGCTCATTGTTCTCTTTGTGTGTGTTTGAAAATTAATGAATTGAATATCTTTTAATTCATTTTGTAGTTGTGTGCGGTTGATGTAACATTTTGTAATTGTGCTAAAACAGTATGTATGCAATGAACTGGGGTATATAATTTAGAATGTTTGTAACTTGGACAATTTCTCGTGGATGTATGAAAATTATTAATATAAATGAAAGCTCTAATTTTAGCCCTGCTCTTCTTCTACTGGAGTGGGATCTCATGCAGCCGTCGACAACAAAGGGTCATCGCTCTTAACGTTGTGAACTTGCCGCTCTACGGAACAATTGCTCCACAGATTGCAAACCTTTCCCTTCTATCATACCTCAATAAGAATCAGCTGTCGGGTTCTATACCGTCAGCCATTTTCAATATGTCTTTGCTAACTACACTGTCCTTTGATCACAACGATCTGTCTGGAATTCTCCCCTCGAATCTTACCTTCATTGATTCAATGCTTCCTCAAGTTCAACATCTTAATTTGGCAAGTAATCATCTCAATGGAAACATACCATTTGGACTTTCTCATTGCTATCATCTTCGTGTGCTCTCCTTGTCTTTCAACCAGTTCAGTGGAAACATACCAATTGGAATTTCTCACTGCCATCATCTGCGTGTGCTCTTCTTATCTTTCAACCAGTTCAGTGGAAACATTCCTTCAGAGCTTGGGAATTTGAAGCAGCTTAGACTTCTATATCTTGGAGCGAACAATCTCACAGGTAAAATACCAGCCTCTATGGGTAACCTCACAAATCTGCTTAAATTGGTATTCATCAATAACAGTATCCATGGGGGCATTCCTAAGGAGTTGGGTGGTTTTGTGAATCTCCAAGCTCTAATATAACAAACTGATTCAACTATACAGTAATCCATCTCATGTAGATGCATACAACAGAGAGCCCAAACTGCTTCAATGGCACAACTGGGAGCCAAATGTTTCAAATACAAAATAATTCAACTTAAAATACAAACTGATTCAACTACAAACTAATCCATCTCATGTAGATGCATACAATAGAGAGCCCAAACTGCTTCAATGGCACAACTGAGAGCCAAAATGTTTCAAATACAAAATAATTCAACTTAAAATACAAACTGATTCAACTACAAACTAATCCATTTCATGTACATGCATACAACAGAGAGCCCAAACTGCTTCCATGGCAAAATGAGAACCAAAATGTTTCAAATACAAAATGATTCAACTTAAAATACAAACTGATTCAACTACAACAGAGGCCAAAGTGTTTCAAGTACAAATTGATTCAACTGAATTTCAACTTTGTGCAATGACGTCAACATCGTCTGCTATTACAATAACACATAAAAATTAGAGTCAGACTAAACATATAAATATCAAATACAATCAAATATTATTATATGTACAAACAATTACCTTCATCCGAATATTCCTCCAAAGATGAAGACGCATCACCTGTCATGCACACTTGTGCTTTGGGGTCGCTGAGCAAGCATAAGGAAATCAAATATTAATTAAAAAATGCATTCCAAAAAATATATAAATCCAACAAATAATATATTACCTTGTTAGCTTAAGAGGGCAATTTCTACTGTCATGATTTTGTCCTCGCATGCCACACAAGTTACATTTCTAACCCGACCTTTTCTCATCTCTCTCATTGTTTTCCACCTTTGTCCCCGAGGTCGCCCCTTTGTTTTAGCCTGATTAGGCTCATACACATTAACTTCAAATAACTCCTTTGCCTTGTCCTTATTTGCATATCTTCTCCATTCTCCTCACTCTCTTTGAACTTCATACTCCGTAGCTCTCTTATAGTTGCGTGCAGGTTGTTACGTGCATATTTATATGCATCATTAGAGAATAGTCCCTCATCAACAACTTCATTTGCTAGAGAAGTTAATTCACTAAAACGAGAAGCAAAATTTTGTTTTTTTCATCTCCAACAATATTCCCATCCCTAAAAACGACTCCTCTTCGTTTGACATCTCGTTTCCATCTTGTTAAAATATATTGCTTCGGCAATTCAACATGATTAGTATGTCGAAGATATGCTAAAAGATGTCTACAAGGGATGCCCTTGAATTCAAACATGAAACACGAACAACTTGTCATTTTTTCCGACTTGCAATACTTCACATGTTTCCTATTCTCCTCTACGCCACAATAATTCACTTGGTAATAAGTGACATTTTCATCATCTTTTGTCAATACAATATTATACATTAAACTATGTTCAAGTTCCACTTGAAAGCTGTAAAATATGCATCTCGTGTAGATTTGACACATTTGCTTCTCCATTGGCCACATTGTCTTCAATTTCGATTTTTTCTCTAGTGATTGATGGTCTTCTATAAGCTCTTCTTCTCTTTGCCTCGTTAAAGCTCTTTCAAAAATAATGACAAAATTATGTAGTGAATTTTTTTTTGATACGTGCATTTTTAACAATGCATTCATCCCTTCGCTCCTTTGACTACTCGACATCCCGGCCCAAAAGTTTTGTTTATGATATACAGGAGCCCATTTCTTACGAATATTATAAATCTCCATCAACCATTCATTATTTTCCAAACCAAATTTTTAATAATTGTATCCCATTGTGCTTTAAACTCTTGAGAACTATCGGCCCCCCAAATATTTTCTTTAAAAGGATTAACAAATTCTTCTCTAAAGGCCCGTACACCGACTCTAGCCGGAAGTTTGTCCAAAATATGCCAAATGCAAAATCTATGGCGAATTTGAGGAAAAACCCTTTTAATTGCGGTGCATATCCAAGATCTTGGTCCGTAACCATACCCAAAGGAGGACGCCCCATTACTTCCAACCATTTTTTCAAACAACCAAATAAAGACTTCGCCCCTTCATTCGGTATAAAACCACATCCTAGAAAAATCGATTGCCAATGATGATTTATATCATAAAAGGTACAAAGATTAAGCCATATTGATTTGTATTATGTGTTACATCAAAAGAACTACTTCTCCAAGTATTCATAATTCACCCTTGCAATACTATCCACCCATAAACAATGAGTTAGTCGGCTTCATCGTCCACTTCGAACACATGATAAAATGTCGAATTTCTCTCTTGTTGCCATTTGAAGTAATCTATCATCATTTGTGCATCATGACCTCTTCTCTCCTCTCTCAAGTCTCTTTCATGATTTCTAATATCAGTCTCAGTACATCCAATTCGACTGAAACTTCCACCAGTATTTTTCATGAAAGTCATTTGCTTATTTGTTGGTATATTTACTTCTCTAAACTGCTTCATCAATGTTTTCTTCGCATTTGATACATTGCGGTTTCCCCGCAATAAATGACTTCAACTTGGTGTAATAAAATTGTGGTTATGATTTTCCACAAATTTATGGATTTTTCATACTTTTTGTTCTTGGTCCATTTTCACTCCGATTCAGGCCTTGCAAGATGTTCTACTTGTACCACATCGTCGGGTTTCAGATGACATCCCTTTTGATTCTCCTTCTTTTGAACAAACAAAAGTTTTACTGATTAACTTTCCCTTACGAAAATTTGTTGTGCTAGAATGAACATCAAAACCTCCGGCTTTACCATATTTCTTATAAAATAATTCCACTTCATCGAGGGTGTTGAAAACCATTCCAATTTGGGGTTTTAAGTGTTCATCAACGTTTGGCACAACCAAATCATCCATCCCAATCATAATATGATCAACCACATGAGAACATCCACCTTCACTTTCCATTCTGTAACAGGCAATCAACAATGAAAGAGATTAACCTGAGAAAATATTTACTGGAATAAGAAATTGCTCAATTTACAAAAAAATATAAGAGAAAGTAGAAAAGAAAACAAATCATATTACACTGCCTACAACTCTTACAATAAGTTTCAATTCTTACAACAAGATTACAAAAAAATAAAAGCTCAATTCATTTTTTTGTATATTCTGCACATTTCAGTCTCCAGATATCTATAAGATGTATATAGAAGAAGTAAAGGATGCAAGAATCACAATCATGGATAGTGTTTAATTGATAAGAATATTGCTAAGCTATTCTATTTCCCCACCAACTCTTTTTGAAGTACAAGATAAAATTTTGTTCATGACTTCTGCATGCTTGTCAACTCTGTCATGTAGTTAGTGAATCATTGATATTTAGTTTTCTTTTGCAGTTTGTATTCCCTGAGATGTATATCAAAACAGTCTAGAATGCAAAGGATAAGCAAACACAGGTTTTTTGGTGAAGCGTTTCTACCAATTTTTTATGCATACAGACCAGGAGATTTTAAAACTCTCGTGTTCCCATCATGCGTGAAAATGTTCTGAGAGAAAATCTAATCATAATCTGAGATAAAATCTAGCAAAATAAAAGGAAAAATAACCAATAAATCTGAGAGAAAATCTAGCAAAATACTCTAATACTTACTGATAGGGTTTCTTCACGAGCGGCAAGGTTGGCAGAGAGAGGATCCAGAGGCCGGCGGCGAAAGGCGGTGATATAAGGACCTTGAGATCTGCGTCGTGAGTGACACCCGGCGGTGAAGGGGAGACCTCGAGATCTGATGCAGAGAGATAGCGGAGGCAGTTCGAGATCTGGGTCCAAAGTGCCGAGAACGAGATCTGGTCTCTGGAGAGAGATCGAGAGAGAAAAAAGAGCTCGAGAGTGGTGGCAACTTCGAAAAGGTAGTGGTGAAGGCGGCGGTGAAGAAGGAAAATAGGGATACGGTGGCCAGTTCCAGATCTTCAGCAGCAACCAAAATTGGTGCAGAGAGAGGGAGGGAGGAGGGGGTGAAAGGAGTGAGGTCGAAGCGTTGGCGAGCTTCAGCAGCAACCGACGGCGAGGGTTCAGGCGAGGAAGTGGGATGCCGAGAGAGAGAGAGAGGGAGAGACTTCAAGCTCCTTCAGATAGAGGGGGCAAGGTGGAGATCTCAAGGGATCTGGATCCCTCTTAACCATTGTGGGCCCCACTCCTTTTTGATCCCCGCGCATCTGTTGTGATGAAACCGACGGCTCCCAAGACTTTTCGCACAGGAGTGTTGCGAAACTTTCGCAACTGAAGATTACCCTATATATATATATATATATATATATATATATATATATATATATATATATATATATATATATATATATTCGCACATAATTTATGGTCTAGATGGTCTAGTGCTCTCAAACAAACCCCAATAAAAGCATCAAAGCTGCAAATCTAGGTTATTTTTTTCCTTTATAGTACACAAACCGAAGAATGCATGAGAATCTGGACAAATTAAATTAATTTAAAGACAAAACATTATGTCTAGTTAATCCAAGTCAATATGATAATTATCTAGACAAATATTAACTCCGCCATCCTCTCTATTGGACGAGCAACTATGCAACAATTTATGTATGAGATTGGCGACCTTCGAAAGCTCAAAAAAAAGAACACTTGGTTTGGGATTATAAATCTCAGATCAAAAGATGGCAGCCGCTCGTGATCAGAGCTCGTCACGTTGTCGCGCAAAACATCCCAACACCTACATGACATCGAGTTGTCTCTCAAACACCAATTTTTAAAAATATTTGAGAGCGATCTATTTTTGAATTTTAATTTGAAAAAATGATTTATTCAAAAAAAATTACCCATAAATCAATGTGCCCTTCAGTGTATAGGATTTTTTTTCGCTCACCGCGTATGCTCACCGCGAGTGTCTCACCGTAGAATGATGGTGGGCCCACACTTATCCTACGGCTCACCTCGGGGTGCGTAAAAAAAAAAAATTTTCAGTATGGGGGTGTTTGGATGCAAGGAAGTGGACGGAAGTAAGGAAATGAGGAAGTATAATTGCTTACTTCCCTATCTATCCAAACACCGGAAAGGAAAATAAGAAAACTCCTTTTCCTTCTCTCTTTTCTCTTTTACAAAACCATTAGTTTTTTGATCATGTAAATCTCACTTGCATTCTAAATACAGTCTATTTTTTATTTTTCTTAATTAATTTTTATTTAATATTATTTTGCGGTCAACTTTGTGGTCAACTTTTTCACTTTCACTTTCACATTACCATCCAAACACCGGAAAAGATATAACATTTTTCAAATCACACTTCCTAACAACATCCAAACACCGGAAAATTTACTGACCAATTCCAAATTCAAAGGGAACTATTACCAATTCCTCACTTCCTTACTTCCTCAGTTCCACCGTCAAGCAACCGTAAAAAATTTAATAGAAAAAGAAAAAGCAGTTTCCGAGATATTTTCGAGGGCTGCTCCATACAGAGTGCAACTCCCTGGATGCTCTCTGACAGTGGGACCCACTTGGATACTGATCCACGTGTCCATGGCTCGCGCGTTTGGGTGCAAATTATTATTACTATCACCGCCAACAATGAGAAGAGATTGTTCCTTCCGCTTCGGGCTCAAGGCCGTTTTCGTCTTTTCCGTCACACACCTCACCGTATTTCTCCAACCTGCGAATTCAACTGCGACATTTTTTGGCGCATCGAATCGATCGATCGTCAACTCGAAGAGAGAGGAAGAGAGATCGATAAAAATGGCGGAAGAGAAGGAGTCGACGTAGATCCCATTGAGCCATGCCGTGGATCCCGAAGACCCTGCCAAATCTCCCCCTAGTTCCCCCAATTCCTCCACTCGAAAGGTACACGTCAGATCTCACTGCCTCCACTTCTTTTTCTTCTTCTATTATTCTTTCTTTTTTGGGAATTACGTGTTTTATCACGATTCGATTTGATTACTACTTTCAATCAGTATCGCATAATTGTGACAGCATTGTGACATAGTTTGACCAATGGTTTGAAAAATTAGGGTTGAGATTAGTTAATCGGGGAAATTTTATAAGGTAATTAGGGCTATCTTCAGTTTTATGTGGAAGTTGCTTGTTACATCTCAACATAATATTTCAGCTACATTTATTTTCTGGTCATGTTTTGTAATTGCTCAGCATTGCAACATATGAAGCGTAGCTGGAGTTATAATATTCTGGTAAACATTTCCATGCTAGACTCAAATAGTAATCTGGACGCGGTTCTCCACTTTAACCGGGCTGTTTTGATTCTAAAACGATGTTTTTCGCAACCTCACAATCATCGTGAGTGATTAATCCTTTGTAGAAAATGATGTTTCTAGTGTATTTTTGTTGGCCACAATGTGAACCACAACCTTGTTTCTTCGTGTAATTTGTTAAAATTGTATGTCATATATATTCTATTCTTGGCTTGCTAGGTATAAATCCTTTATATTTTTGAACATTCTTTTTACCTTTCTACTTTATATATTATCTCGCTTTTATTAACTACTACAATATCTACAACAAACAACACGCACCATTGGGTTGAATATGCCCCCGTGTGCAAAAATGGAAGGGCTTAATTCCAATTCATGGTGTAAGCCTATACTGATGCAAAATGGGTGACGTTCAAACCAACACCCCCCACCCCCCCCCCCCCCCCACACAACACCCACCCCAAAAAAAAAAAAAGAAAAAAAGAAAAAAAGAAAAAAAAAAAGAAAAAAAAACCAACAGAGAAAAAGAAGTTCTCAAGTTACGCTAATTGTTACACAATCTTTCGTATCCTTGGCCACATCAATTAAACTACCAGATTTGCTTTTCTATATAAAATGTGAAGAAGCATGGACACAAACACTACAAGAACATGCAACATGACAATTCCGTAAAATAGGAAACATGAACATGACAACATGACCATAATTCAGAAGTGCTAAGATGCCATTTGAGAGGCCTCTCTCTGATGGCGCATCTAAAACTCGAATCTATCTATCTTTATTTCATAATCCAACCACTCATTATGATCTTCATGAGGTAAGATGTATACAGATGAAAAAATCATGCGGTTTGAATTTCGTTTATATATGTATCAAATGATCGTTACAATTTTCCAGCAATAGAACAGATGCAACCATTAGATCAACAATCAAACAAAATTAAAACCACGCGATTTTTTAAATAGTGATAGGTAGATTGGAGTTTTTAATGCATCACCTGAGAGTCTCATATATATATATATATATATATATATATATATATATGTATGTATGTATGTATGTACATATGAGATAGACGTGGGTACATGCGGAAGGATTCGAGCCCGAATTCTTCCCACTCAAACTCAATCTCACAACATTCAAATATAAGATCTGCTTCGTTGAAGATCTACATTGTTTAAAGTAACTAAAAATCAAAAATCAAATATTTTGAATACTTCTTGCCCATCCATCAAGTAGGTGCAAAATGGATGACCAAAAATAGTATTTTACTTAAATCTATGACTTTAGACATCCAAATTCTCGATCCGACCATTTCATCATGATCTAAACATTTAAAAAAGCTCACACCAATTTTTGTTAGGTGTCAAATATTATACACCGTTAAACAACCAACTCACTATTTCCGCCATGGTTCACAGTCGCGGTCTCAGCCGCCGACTCGGCGAGCACTGAGAAGGATCGGTCTCGGCGACTCGGATCGTTATCGGGCGATACGCATAAAACGCTACATAGAAAGCTCAATTTTTTTTGAAAAAATCATGACAAATCTTAAAAAAATGTAGACATCCACTTTCATGTATCACATGTCCAAAATATATCACATAAAATATTAAATATAAAACGAAAGTATAAATACACGCGTCATTGGTAGAAGCATATCAAAATACATGCACAATATAGTAAATTGCACAAACTACATTCATAAATACATGCTAATGTAGCTATTTCTACGTTAAATTGCGATGAGGCACAAAATCATCATCATAATGCCGAGTCGACCGAGTCAATTCCGATTCTCGACCGAGTTGGTCTCCTCTAAGTTGAGTCGACCGACTCGTGACTCAGACTCGTCTCAGAGCGGGCCGAGACGGATACGACTCGGCCGACTCGTCTCCGACTCGGCTGAGTCTTTGAACCATGATTTCCGCCGTTCATTTTGCGCCTACTTGATGAATGGGCAAAAAGTATTCAAAATATTTGATTTTTGATTTTTAGTTACTTTAAACAATGTAAATCAACACCATCAACTTCAACGGAGTGAATCTTGTATTTGAATGTCGTGAGATTGAGTTTGAGTGGGAAGGATTCATGCTTGAATCCATCCGCATGTTACCAAGTGTGTGTGTATAGAAATATACCTTAGATGCCATCTAAGAGAACTCTCTTAAATAACACATCAAAACTCTAATCTCCCTCTTATTTTTTCACAATCCTACTGCATATTATGATCTTCATATCCTAAGATGTATATATATAAATTACGTGGTTTGGAGTTCGTTTACCCATGTATCAAATGGTTGAAAATTTAACAATTTTTCAATAATAGTACAAATGTAACTATTAGATCAATCATTAAACGAACTCTAAATCATGTGATTTTTTATATATAGAAGTTTTAAGACATCATAATGTGCAGTCAGATCGTGAAAAAAACGACAGGGAGATTGGAATTCTGATGCGCTATCTTAAAGTTATCTTAAATGACATCTAAGGTACATATTCCTCGTATTTATGATTTTATATAATTATATATACATATATTGGTTTAAAATCTTTATTTCAATATGAGTATTAGCCAATGTTTTTAGTATCAATATCGTCAATGTTGGCTATCAATATCGACGATATTGGCCATATCAGTGATATCATATCGGGATTTGCGCTACCTGATACGATATTAACATTATAATGTTGGTCGGTTTTAGGGTCAATATTCCCGATATGACCGATATTGTCGATGTTGATGGTCGATATTGATGATATTGATACTAAGAACCATTGCAGATATCAATATTGATAGAGAGATTTTAAACCATGGATAATACATATGGGTTGCGATGTGGCTGTGCTGGATTGGCTTTTGAGTAAACCTAACGTGGATCCCACATCCTTTAAAACCTAATTTAAGTTCGTGTGAAGCCAAAATTGTAGCCTTGTAGGTAGAGAACCCCTTGATTAATATTAATATAAAGCATGGATTTTGAATCCAGGCCAGGTTTCTGAATGAGAAATGATCCTTGTCCACATAATGTGCAATAAGCTACACGGCTACACATGTATGATTAACAAGCAGGAAAACAAAATTTTCATATGTCTAATAAGATATAAAGTCATTACACACATATTAGATTGGATTTGAATTTGGTTAAGGATCAGCTGATAACTTTAAAACGATCGTCGTTAAATTTGCAAAACAATACAAACATGAATTAAATGTAACTACTAATATTGAGTATAGCAGCAAGTTCAAGTTGAATCCACATGGAATTGTGTTGAATTTCTTAATTAAAAATTGTTGAAGAAAACAATTGAATTTTTTTTATCTTTTCTAAGTTATTAATTGACTAAACTAAACTTTGCAAATATCAACTACTTGAGAGATATCAATTTCAAATGATTATTGAGTTTTTATCCACCTAAATCTATGGCTTGAAATCATAGAATCACGTAGAGTTATCTTACTCACCTAGACATAACCTATTTACTTGTCATACTAGAAGCACCAATAGACATAGATTATCCCGATGATAATAAAATAAAATCAATTCAATGCATGAATAAAATATCCTAGGCATAGGCTATCTCAGATCAAGTCCTAGGCATAACTTATCTCGATATCAATTATTTTGCATTAAAAATAAATAATGTAGCCCCAATCAATATTTACAACCATATAATTTAAGCTTCATAACCTAAGAATAATTTTTTATCCACACATAACTTTCACTTCCATTGTAAAAGCTTTAATATAAAGTCATAACTCACACAGAGAGAGAAAGAGCTTATCGAATAGCCCCTGGTCACATGACTTGGTCTCCTCTCTGAACCGTAGCCTTTTCCTTCTCTAAAACCGCAGACACTATTCTTCTAGCCGCATGTGCTCTTCTTCTTCAAGCTGCACTTTTCTCTAAACTCTCCTTCTCTAGCCCCTCTCCCCCCTCTTTGTTGCCGAACTCTACTCCTTTATAGCTGCTGATGCCCGAAGATTTTTTGAATTGGATGCAATTTAGTTTGGATTGATACCCATTTATCTCTTCGAATCTCACTGAATTATTTAGTAAAATCCCTATTTATCCTGTCCTTTTTCTGTTACTTGAATGCAGTCAAACTTGTGCTGGTTGTTTGCAGTTGGGACTTGAGATTTGATTTTGATTTTGCTTGCTTGCTAAGGTTTGTTGCTGGCTGATTTTTTTCGAGTTTGTGGATTTGATTTTCGGTGTTGGTTGTTGAGCCCCGTTAAGTGTTTATTGCTTTGTCCTGATCTGCTGTTGTGTCGCGGTTGTCGTGGCTGCTGTTGTGTTCCATGCTTATGACTTGCTTGATAATTGCTTCAAAAATTCTCTTGACTGGAAATTGTCTTTGTGCACAATAAAGCCCGGAGATCATAAAATTACTATATCATTGCTTCACTCACATAATTTAATTCATAAAATCACTTAATAAGAGTATTAAATAATAGAAAATATTAGACTTGTCAAATACCTCCAAAGTCCCAAACTTAATCTTTGCTTGTCTTAAAGTGAACTCTCTTTTTTATTTATTTAATTATATTATATATATCAAACTGTTATTTTCGTATGGAACACAATTGCATTGAGCGGATACAACAACTCTTTAAACTCAAAGTTACCTTGCAGGACGAGTTATAGTCTCGTGAGGTTTGCGGTGCTGTCATCTATAAATATTAGATTGTGTCATTTGTTCGACATGCATAATTTGCAAATTAAATTCTTATGAATCATATCACTCTTCGTAAATGTTAGTATAAAACATAGAATCATCCAGGAGTAATAACATTAATTTCTAGAAACCTAGTATTTCCCAGTTTTTAGAAGATTTAAAGTAAAATTAATTCTATTAACTTGTGAAACTTTAACTCAATTATTTCATGCACATCATTCATAATTAAGAGAATCTAATTAAACTCAATCTTACAACAACTTATTCAAGATCATTGTTAATTAAATTGCACATTGTCTCACATGTTACTTCAATTCAAGAATTGTTCCTTTTTAATTATTATCCCTTGAGTCAAAGTACCATACTTTTTTGAACCGTTACTCTCATTTTAACCAACGGTGTTTCTAGTATTAGAGACCAAGATTATCACCCCTATTAGAACCGTGAGGACTTTTAATCTCAACATGACACTTGCTTGGCAGGGTGAAAATCAGAGAATATCCACACGATTTGTCCCCTTATAGCTTGAACTCAAATTTTTCAGAATTTTGCTTTTCATATCAGAGCCTCCTTATCAAATTCAAGTAATCACACAAATCTCTTAAACTCGCATATTGTTAAGAAGAAATTAAAATAATCTCTTCTAACTAGTATTGTTAGAGGCGATCGAGGCGATGCGCCTCAGGCGCGAAGCGAAGCGAGGCGCAACAATGCGCCCCGCATTGTAGGCGGGGTGCGTGGGCAATGCGAGGCGCGCGCCTGAATGCGCCTCGCGTGCGCCTCGCGCGAGGCGCGAGGCGATCGCCTCTATGCACTTATTATTTGTGGGGCAGGTCGGGTTTACAACACGCTAATTTAGTGGGTAAACACGGCCAGCTAAAGTTAGATAAAAAGTAAAAATGAAAAAAACCAACCTTTTTACTACAGGTGAACCCGATCTAAGGCAGAGGGCCCCCGCATTCATCGTTGTCTCCTTCGTCACTATCGCCTTCGTCGCACTCTCTCTCCACTCCAGCTCTCTCTCACCCACTCTTTCGACCCTTTCTTGATCTCTCTGTCTCTTTTCTCTCCGAGAGACAAAGATCTCTCATCTCTGAGAGAGAAGAGATTAAAAGAGAGAGGAAGAGGGGAGAGAGAGCTGGAGAGGAGAAAGAGATCAGGAAATAGTGGAAGAATAAGAGAAAAACAAAGAGAGATAGATCTGTCTCTAATGCATTTTTAGTATAAATTTTTAGTGTAAAATTTTTAATGCATTTTTAGTGTGCATTTTTTAATATCTTAGAATACAAAAAAAAGAATACATCCATAATCATGCGCCTCACTGAAGCATGTGCCTCACTGAATGCATGTATAATACATCAATACAAAGAAAAGAATACATCCATACAAAGAAGAAATTCATAATACATCCATACACAGAAATACATTCATAATACATCCATACAAAAAAAATGTGCCTCATTGAAATGAGGCTATCGCCTTGCCTTACGCCTTGCGCTTCGTGTGCGCTGGATTCTTTGTGCCTCACACTGCGCCTCGCGCCTCGATAACACTTCTTCTAACTATAAATAGTGAAGCAATGAAAAAGAATTGGATATAAGTGTCCAGTAATCAAAAAATACTCTTTAATTTTATTCTTTACAAGGTTATACTTTATTCAAATATTCACCTCATAAGTTTCTAGTTTATACTCGATTTGCACAAGGTAATATTCGAAACATGAGATTAATCTACAAATTGACATACTTTGGCATTATTTATAAAAATTAGATTCTACTCACACCTCAAACTTAATTCAAATATTGTCGTCAATGTTTCAATAAAAATGAAGGTAAGGAGGGTGGATCGAGTATACCAGACTTGCAGCACAAGTGATAAGAAGTGTTGAGATGTTCCCCCAAACTTAAAATGAACACACTTATAGACTCGCAATGACATATCTGTTAGCTCAAAACTTCAGCATACCTAACAAAATTGTGTTGTCTCCCAACAAGCGCTAAGTTTAACGTCTTCAGCCAGATCTTAGTTCTTCTCACTGTAAATCTATGGTCTCAATCATTTTCCCATCAATAATATTTTTCACAAAATGTTTCGATTTTTGTCCATTCACTTTAAAAGTGTTCCTATTTATTGGATTTTGAATTTCTATGGCCCCATGAGGAAAGACTTGGGTGATTATGAATGGTTCATCTCACCTAGAATGAAGCTTATCCGGAAACAATATTAACTTAATATTGCAAAATCACACTTTTTGGTTGGGCTCAAAGGTCTTTCAGTTAATGTGTTTATCATGAATTGTCTTGGTTCTAGCCTTATAGATGCGTGCGTTCTCATATGCCTCATTACAGAGTTCTTCTAACTCATTGAGTTGGAGCCTACTGGTAGAACTAGCTTGTGCCATGACAAAATTGAATTTCTTAATGGCCCAGTAGGCACGATGCTCAAGCTCGACTGGAAGATGACAAGCCTTCCCAAATACTAACCTATAAGGGGACATTCTAACAGGGGTCTTGAATGCAGTCTTATAAGCCTATAAGGTATCATCTAGTCGAGTTGATCAATCCTTGCAATCAGGCCTAACGGTCTTTCAAAGAATGCTCTTGATCTCCCTATTGGACACCTCTACTTGGCCACTGGTTTGCGGACGGTAAATGGTTGCCATCTTGTGTGTGATTCCATTTGCGCAAAAAGGCATCAAACTTTCAATTTCTAAAATAAGAGCTACTGTCACCAATGATAGCACGTGGGAATTCAAACCGGTCAAAGATGTTACTTTGATCAAACTTGATCACAACTTTATGGTCATTGGTGCGAGTGACCACTTCTTCGATCTATTTTGAAATAAGTCAACTGCCACTAGAATGTATTCGAATCCGAATGAAAGCAAAAAAGGGCACATGAAGTCAATCCCCTATACATCAAAGATTTCAATCACAAGGATCAGGGAAAGAGGCATTATGTCCCTTCGAGATATGCTTCATACAACTTGATAACGTTCATATGATTGGCAAAAGGTGTGTGCATCTTTAAAACGTGAATGCTAATAAAAACTATATTGCTACTCTTTTGCTGTAGTTTTTTCTTCTCAGAAAAATATCCTCCATAAGCGTGTGACAAAATGTAAGGTGCTATGGAATTCATTTTCGGGGACACATTACCTGATTTGATTAGGACACACTTTGAACAATTATGGGTCTTCCCAAAAGTAATGTTTCACTCGGGCAAAGAATCTCTCTATTGTTTGGACTGTCCTGTGGGAATCTGACCAATCGCTAGATAATAGACAATGTTGGCAAACTAAAGAGTAAATACTTAAGACACAGAAAAAGTTGTTCGACCGGGAATGAGTCGTTGATGGAATCGATAGTTTCCATTATATCAATCAGGATTCTAGACATATGGTCAACAATAACATTTTCAGATCCTTTCTTTTCCTATTCTCAAGGAAAAATTCTTACAGCAACGTGATCCATCTAATCAATCTTGGTTTAGTCTCTTTCTTTGAGAGCATCTCAAAAAAGCATGGTTAGAATATATCACAATCTTGAAACTCAAAAGATACTTTCCAAATTTCTCCGAGGCAAACTTTACTACTAATAGTTTTTTCTCTGTTGTGGTATAATTCAATTGAGTTTCAAAGAGGGTTTAGCTAGCGTAGTAGATCACTCTAGGTTTTTTATCTACTTTTTGGCCTAAGACTGCCCCAATTGCAAAGTCAGAGGCGTCACACATGATTTCAAAGGAAATAGACTAAATTAGTGAGGCGTCACACATGATTTCAAAGAAAATAGACTAAATTAGTGATTGAATAATCGGAGCTTTGGTCAAGGCATCCGTAAGAGTTTGAAAAGCTTCAAGTCAGGATTCATCAAAGACAAATGATGTGTCCTTAATAAGAAGGTTGCACAAGAGATGAGAAAATTTGAAAAAGTCCTTGATGAATCAACAATAAAATCCAGCATGACCTAAAAGGATCTATCCCGAGGGACAGAAATTAAGGGTGGGAGCTTAGAGATCAACACTATTTTAGCTTTATTTACCTCTTTACCTCTCTCGGAAACAACATGACCCATCATGATTTGCTCACGGACCATGATGACTCTTCTCTCAACTTAAAACTAGGTTTGCCTCCATGCAATGTTTCAACACTTTCTCTAACTTGTGGAGACAATCCTCAAAAGATAAGCCAAGCACAGAAATTTATCCATGAAGACTTCTAAGAAAATCACCTACCATGTCAGAAAAGATATACATCATACATCGGTGGAAGGTAGCGTGTGCATTACAAAGACCAAACGACATTCTTTGAAAGGCGAAGGTATCGTAGGGATATGCAAATGTGGTATTCTCTTAGTCTTCAAGATAAACATGCACTTGGTTATATCCCAAATAATCATCTAGAAAACAATAGAAATTATGGCCTGCTAATTCTTCCAAGATTTGATCAATAAGGGAAGAGAAAAGTCGTCCTTTTGAGTGACTGTATTTAGTTTTCCATAGTAAATATAAACTCGCTATCCCGTGGGGGTATAAGTTGGGATCAATTCACTTTCATCATTTCACACGATCATGAATCCAGATTTTTTGGGAACAATTTGCGTCAGACTCACCCATTGATTGTCAGAAATTGGGTATATGATACATGCATCCAGTCACTTAGACTACTTTCTTCACTACATCTCTCATGTGTGAGGTTCAATCTCCTCTGCATCTCCCTAGATGGCTTGGTGTTGTCCTCATAATAGATGCGATGCATGCAAATTGAAGAACTAATTTCTTTCAAGTCAGCCACTGACCATCCTATGGCACCTTTGAGTACATCAAGCAACTGAATTTTTTAATCAGGGGTTAAGCCAGCAACAATTATGACTGGAAGAGCATCTTTAGGTTTAAGAAAAACATACTTGAGTATGCTAGTGAGTGGTTTTCAGCTCAAGTTGTGGCGGTGATTGGATAGATGAGAGCATAGGTTCCTTGGCCAAATCAGGTAAGGGTTCATATCTAATAGTCCAAAGTGAACGATTGGAGTAGTTGGGTGAATCTAACAAAGTGTTCACTTCACTTGTGTAACTGTCACACTCAAACTTATCAATGCCAAAGTGAGTAAGACATGTCTGAAGATGGTCCTTAGTGAGAAGAATGGGTGAACTTTCTTCCATACTTTTTGGATCAAAGTCTATCAAGTCAATAGCAAAATAATCTTCATCTTGCTAAGTCATTGGGTTGCATTGAAGATATTTAACTTGACTTTCTTGTTCCCAAAGAGATATCCATCGCATTGGCGTTAGCTGTTGCTAAGAATGGATGACCTAGAATGATGGAAAATTGGGTGAGTGTTTTGATTTCATATCAAGAACAATGAAGTCTACTAAGAAATATAACTCATCCACCTTAATAAGAACATCCTCAGTCAACCCACACGATACTTTCACAGATTCATCAGCAAGTTGTAAAGTGATTGGTGTGGAGTTTGAGTTCTCCTAAGGAGAAACGGTCATACACAGAACTGGGCAACAAATTCACACTTGCCCCTAAACAAGGCCCTTTGAAAGGTGATATCTCCTATAACACAAGAAATGATGGGGGAATCTGGATTCTTGAGTTTGGAGGGAAGTTAGTTCGTCAACACTGCACTCACCTGCTCTATGAGTATAACCTTTTTAAGAATTTGAGTTTTTAACTTACGTTTTTATGTGCAAAAATTTTTGAGAAATTTAGCATAAGATGAAACTTTCTTGATGGCATCTAGAAGGGGCAAATTGATTTGGACTTGTTTAAACAATTTTATCATCTCGTCCTTCATTGGCTTGGCCGTAAGAATGCCTCCAGCCATTGGGATGGGTGGTGTTTTATGCCTAAGGATTCTCTCAGGTTGTGGATTGAAAGAACTCAAGTCAGGATTTTGAGAACTTTGACCTAGCATACATTAAGTTGATTTTAAATTTTAAATTTCTTTTTAATTAATTATCAAAAAGAAAAATTAACAAAAGAAAGGAAAGATCTAATTGAATTTGTGAAAATAAAAAACTCCAATTGTGATCACCAAGTGGGTCCTTACTTTTGCTGCTCAAGTAGCGCTCTTTGCTCCTGTTGTACTGAAAAGAAAAAAAGTTAGTTTCTACTATTAGATCCAACTATATTTAATAAAGAAAAACAAGCAACAATTTTCTCTGGCAACGACGCTAAAATTTGATCACTTTAAAAAGGTTGTTAAATCCGCAAAACAATACAAATTTGAATTAAATATAACTATTAATATTGAGTATAGCAGCAAGACCAAGTCGAATCCACGAGGAGTTTTGTGTTGAATTTCTTAATTATAGATTATTGAAGAAAACAAGTAATTTTCTTTTCTAAATTATCAATTAACTAAATTAAACTAAACTCAACAAATATCAAGTACTTGGGATATATCGCTTTCAAATGATTTTTGAGTTTTTAATCTACCAAAATCTATGGTTTGAAATCATAGAATCACGTAGAGTTATCTCCCTCACTTAGGCATTACCTATCTACTTGTCATGCTAGAAGCACCAATAGATAGATATTATCTCGATAATAATGAAATAAAATCAATTCAATGCATGAATAAAATATCCTAGGTATAAGCTATCTCGGATCAAATCTTAGGCATAACCTATCTCGATATCAATTATTCTGACATTAAAAATAAAAGCATAGCTCCAATCAATAGTGACAACCATAGATTATCAGTTTCATAACACAAGAATAATTTTTTTAGCCATACATAACTTTCACTTACATTACAAAAGTTTTAATATAAAATTACAACTCACAAAGAGAGAGAAAGAGCTTAGGGAATAACCCCTGGTCACGCGACTTGGTGTCCTCTCTAAACCGCTGCCTTTTCCTTCTCTGAAATCGCAGACATTGTTCTTCTTCAAGCCGCATGTACTCCTCTTCTTCAAGCTGCACCCTTCTTTGAACTCTCATTCTGTAGCTCCCACGTTTTCTCCCTTTGTTATCGAGCTCTACCCTCTTAAGCATAACTTTTTATAGCTGCTGATACCTTGGGATTTGTTGGAGTTGGCTGCAATTAAGTTAGAATTTGACACCATCCCTTTCTCTCTTCGAATCTCACATAATTATTTCGTAAAATTCCTCCTTATTCTTTACTTTTTCTATTATTTGAGATCAGTCAAACTTGTGCTGGTTGTTTGCTGTTGGGACTTGATATTTGGTTTTGATTTTCTTACTTGCGTCTAAGGTTTGCTGCTGACCAATTTTTTTTGAGTTTGTGGATTTGATTTTTCGGTGTTGGTTGTTGAGCATCCGTCAAGTATTTATTGCTTTGTCTTGATCTGTTGCTGTGTCGCGGCTGTCCTGGGTTGCTGTTGCGTGCTATGCCTATGACCTGCTTGATTAATTGCTTCAAAGATTCTCTTGACTTGAATTGTTTTTGTGCATAATAAATCTTGGAGACCATAAAATTACTGTATCCTTCGCTTCACTCACACAATTTAATTCATAAAATCATTTAATAAGAATATTAAATAATAGAAAATATTAGACTTTCAAGCGATAAGGAGATTGAAATTCTAATGCGCTATCTAAACGTTCTCTTAGATGGCATATAAGGTACATATGTTGGCCTAGAGGCCTTTCACCTTAGTTTTAATGATGACTAACTTATGAAGGTTAGTTTACTAATGATATTGTGTTTAATAAGTTTCAGATATTGATCAAGATCTTAGTAGAGATCTGACTTCAATAAGAGATTCACAGTCAAAGTGTTGAAGCAAACAAGCATTGATTCAAGAGCTCGCGCGTCAAGATTGCTCTAGCACTCAGTTGGAGTCAAGCTCTTTGGATCGTGTTTGCATCGAGTCGGCTTGGAGAAGTAGTCTATAAGAAGACTTTGATTTATTAGTTTAGTTTTTATTTAGATCTTGTGTAAAGATAGTTAGTCTTGATATGCTTAAGTTCACACACACAAGTTAAAATAATTTTTGGTTTCAGTTTAACTGTTTTGGACCTTCAAGTTTACATATATGATTTTCATGAGTAGATAGAATCAAAACAAGTTTTACATGGTTTAATGTGTATTGGATTTCATCTATATACATTTATGTTTCATATTGAAAGTGCACCTAAAGGGGGTGAATAGGTTTGCTAGCTATTTCTTCTTTGATTGTTTTTTACTTTCAAAGAATACTAAAAAAATAAAATAAATTAGTTTTTACTTTCAATTGATTGTTTTTTTGGTATTAAAACTGAGAGTTTGTGATCATTGGATCACTAAGTTTTATTTCTTCTTTACTTTGTGCTAGGCTTTGTGCCTTCCTTTTGTATAGAGGTGTTTGTATTGAGATGAGTTGTGTGCTCTCGGTGTTGAGTTGTAATTTCTCAGTGAAATTCCCTTTGTAGAAGGTCATGTGTGGACATAGTGGAAATCCTTCTGTGTGAAGGCGGGGACGTAAAGCAGTGGCTTGAACATCGAAACAGATCTTGTGTTTGCGTTTGGATCTTTTCTCTCAACTCTCTCTTATATCTTGTATTGCTTTATCTTGTTCATATTATTTATATGCTTGGTATTATTTGTGTCCACACTTGTGTTGAACGAAGAAAGCTTTTAATAGCAGCTCAACTCTTAATTTAGAGGAATCTAGAGGGGTAGTTCCAGAGCTCTTCACGGGGAATTCGGGCTCACTCTTAATTACACATAGTGTTTTTGTAATTTAGTTTTTAATTCCGCATCATTTGTCATAGATTAGCTAGTACACCTATTCACCCCCTCTAGGTGCACTTTCAACATATTACTTGTATATATATAATTATATATATATAATCATATATACATATATTGGTTTAAAATCTTTATATACATATATGAGTATTAGCAAATAATTTTTAGTATCAATATCGTCAATATCGGCTGTCAATATCGCTGATATTGGCCATATCAGCGATATCATGTTAGAATTTGCACTACCTGATATGATATTAACCTTGTAATCTTGGTCGGTTTTGGGCCAATATTCCCGATATGACCGATATTGCCGATGTTGATGGTCGATATTGATGATATTGATACTAAAAAACATTGTAGATATCAATATCGATAAAGAGATTTTAAACCATAGACAATACATATGGGTTTGCGGCGTGGCTGTGCTGGATTGGCTTTTGAGTAACCCCCCCCCCCCCCCCCCCCCCAAAAAAAAAAAAAAACGTGGATCCCACATCCTTTAAAACCTAACTTAAGTTCGTGTAAAGCCAAAATTGTAGGAATGTAGGTAGAGAACCCCTTGATTAATATTAAATATAAAGCATGATTTTGAATCTTGGCCTGGTTTCTGAATGAGAAATGATCCTTGTCCACACAATGTGCAATAACATACATGGCTACATGTGTATGATTAGCAACAATCAGTAAAACAAAACTTTCACATGTCTAGTTATAAAAGTCATTACACATATTAGATTGGATTTGAATTTGGCGAAGGGTCAACTATAATAGAATCCAATTTTAGTTCACGTTGGAATTTCACAATCCAAGCCTAACCTCAGTTCCCAAGCACCAAACTAGCATAACTATTCAAGGAGTTGGGAGTTTTTATTTCAACTTGAAATCTTGACCCAATCACTACCCTTTTTAGATTTGGCAATAATAATGGGGCGTAAAAATGGTCAACTTCACTTTAAAAGCTTCCTATATGATGGATGGGAGCCATTAGATAAGACAGTAGGGGGAAAAGTAATGATAATTTTGGTATTTTCTTACATCTATCTCATATAATCAGTGTTTTAAATGTCCGATATCAGGGAAATGTCGGATGTTGTAATCGGATGTCGGATTTTGAATTTCGGAGATATTTCGGGGCCATCTAGTAAATTTCGGACGTTATGACGGATAACAAATATATATCTTAGATGTCTTAAACAATGTAATTTTAAAATTCTTATCAAAGTAATACATACACAATTTATGCAAAACTACATAAATATATTTAGGATAGTTATTCTTAACTTAAACATTTTGTATATATTCATTAATTCATTGTTAAAATTTCTAAATTGCTCCAACTTTCAAGATCAATCAACATAATGGGTTTTTCCCAAATGTCGGCCGACATTTCGGGAAAATGTTGGCCGACATAGCGGATTTTTCCCGAAATGTCGGCCGACATTTTCCGAAACGCCATTTCAAATGCGGGTGGGGATGTCGTGGCGGTGAGAGCTTGAAAACGAAATGTCGGCCGACATTTCAGAAATGTCAGCCGACATTTAAAACACTGCATATAATAACTGATGCTAAAATCAATGCACCAAGATCATAGCGTATGTACCATTGTTGAAGAAGAGGCCCCAACTCAATATGGATCCAGTTGTTTTACTAGTAATAAGATTTCTAATTTCTATTTCTTAATTTTTGGTTTTTAGGAATCAGAATTGTACTAAGATTTCTGATTTCTTTTCATGTAGGTTTCTTTTTCTCTTTCTTGTAGACTTTTGATTTCTTTTAGGAGTTTGATTATGTAATCTATATAGAAGTAAGAGAGTACAATTCTGTAGCTTATATAAAGGCCCCATATTTTCACATTTACAAGATACAATGAAATCATTAAAAATTTGCTATTCTCTTTGTGAATTTGCTTTAAATGATGAATCATTTTTTCTAGTAATGGGATGCCTTATTAGATCCTGATTAGTTGTAGGATGCCCTAATTGGTTTATCGGTTACTAAATTTTTTTATTCCTCTCCCTTTACCTCCCACATTAAATTTTTTCCTCGCTCAACTTGTTGTCGAGTTCTCGCCGTCGTTCATTACTCTCATCTTTATCGACAATTGCCTCCTCGCCTCCACAACCTCTTCTCTTCGTCATTGACGTACACATTCAAGCCCATGCTTAAGAATTCATTAGCATTTGAGTCCAGCAAAGCAAATTTCAGCTCATAAGCTCTGCACAAGAAATATAAGCAATATAAGCAACATGCCGAGTCCTTATCAAACTCAGATTTATCCAACTATCAAGATTTTTTTTCATCAGCATTTGACGTATAATTTCAATCTTGAAAACTATTTATTTACTGATAATGCATCTCTAACTTATTATCAATCTTGATCTATTTTTCACTTTAAATACGAGTGTGTAAATCTGCTTCTCCTTTTTAGTTGCTCTAGCTTCTTTATTGATAGTACAATCTATTACTTGCATCATAACAATATTTAATTAGTATTTTAATATTTGAATTGATTTAATACATGCATATTTAAGAAATATAGATAATATTAACTGTTTTAAGCTTTCCTACTAACGATCGTTCTTGTTGGTAAAATATTTAATTTAGTTAATTAATCTATTACTTCTGCACATATTTCACATCAATAACCCATCTTATACTCAATTGATAATAGTATCCATCTCAGGGCATATACTAATGGTTTCTTAAAATTGAATGGTTCCTGCTTGTATATGTTTACTTTAGGAGCTGGAATGCTGTTAATTTCCTTATTCAATGAAATCCGGTGCCATGTTTTGGACAACATGCTGCTTCTTATTCATAGAAGCAGGTAATATAGTGTCCATGATGCAGACATGCTGGATACAATGTAGCCAACTGCAGCAATTGTATGTTTTTACATTTATTAGAAAATATCTATTCATATAGTATAGTGTTACATGCTAAATGTCATTTATTTTGCAAAATTGCTATCCCTTGTTTTAACAAGTGCAGTATTCATATATGAAATTCTCTTACAATTTACTATTTGCACTTGCCCAGGCTTGTTGTGCTTTTCTTCAGAGTTGGGTCTCGAAAAAGTTTATGACTGGATGGTATAACCTCGGTTTTTCTTATGAAGCTTAAACTGACTTATTTTATCAGTTCCCTTTATCGACTTTCTTATTTGAATTTTTATAATGCAGTGTAGTTCTGTTTCCAGTTGCGGTCACATTCTTCATCACGTGGTGGTTTATTCAATTTGTTGATGGTTTCTTCAGTCCACTGTATGCAAAGCTCGGTGTTGACATATTTGGTGAGCTTCTGTTACATGTCCAGTACTTTTGATAAAAGAATAGCTATATAAGTTATGGAATCCTGGCTAACAAACTGCTGATTTAGTTACCATGACTCATAGTCTCAGAGTTTTGTTACATCATGATCAACTTAACACCGCCACTATTACATGGCGAAGAAAACTAGCCCCCTCTACAATCTCAGTATGCCACCCTACTAAGTTATTAGATTAAGCATGGTACTAGGAGTGGTTAAATGCATAGATGATTCATTGACTCCTTTGTTATACATTATAAATCTTCTGTCATACACTAGTTTATCTTTATGGGGAAGTCTTAAATATGTTTGATAGACTATCTATTCTGTCTAAGTACCTCCCTTACAGTTCAGCCGTCTCTATTTATTATGTAGTTTAAAGCAATAATAATTCCTTTCCCATCATGGAGACCTGTGTTTTCTGCCCTCTATTTACCACAATGCATTATGTGTGCTCCCATGTTAAGAAACTTCATTGCATAGGCTTGATTGTATGCAATGAAGATTATAGTTGAATGCTGCACTGGATTTCTTTACTCATTTTGTGCACCCATTCATGCATTGTAGTCTGTTCCAGGTTAAATAGCTATGAGAAATAGTGATTCGTTGGGCTGTTGAATCTTTTTGATTGGTAGATAATATAGTTAAATTATTCAAATCGATAATGTACAAAGGCAAGCCACAAGCATGTATTATATATGGAAGGGATAGATGTTTGAGATGACATCCTATGTTTTGGATTTTAGTTGTAAATTTTATTAGTAGGAAAGTGCATAGATGCTCATTCAAATTGAGAATCCGGATCCTATACGCCTGAGATAAAACTAAAATTTTATGGAATTAATTTATGAAACAAAATTAACGATTTTTTGTAGCAAGTTGAAATCTATGATCGCCACGTACCCAAACCCTAAAATGTTTTCAATTATGTGCTTTAAAATGTAGGTAATTATAATAGGATGAACTTTTGATTTATATAATCCTATAAACCTGATTGCACTGCTACCCATTATTTAAACCATCAGATGCATGCTTAATAAACTGTACAAGATTTATATAAATCATATGCAAAAGCTTTTTGAACTTTACCAATATGGTGTTAAGGACGGATCTTAATGAGGAGATTGCAATACAATTTAAAATAAGATAGAAACAAGTGTTAATCCGTCCTCCATCAATCTTCTTCTGTTATAATATTTTTTTTACCAACATTTTTGTTTTTCTTTCTTTTCATCTTTATTTTTTTCTTCCTTTCTCTTATTTGTGCGTGTTTTTTTATTTTTTGGTTTCTTTTTCTTTCCCTTTTTTTGTGTGTGTTGTGTGTGTGTGTGTGTGTGGGGGGGGGGGGGGGTTGGTTTTGATGGCGAGGATTCAGTGGTTGGTAATGTAAGGGCGCTTTTACATTTTCGGGCACAGATTTTATATAGCCTCAGCTAAAGGATTAATAGTCACAGCTGGAGACGACAACTCGAAGCCTAGACCGAGTAATTGCCTTACCTTCCATGAAACTTAAGGAGGCAGTGAATGTATTTTCTTTGGTTTGCGTTTGAGTGCGTGCGCGCATTGTTGTTTGTGTTTTTATTTTTTATTTTATTTTTATTTTCTTTTTTGGTTGGGGGGGTGGGGATTTAGGGGTTGGACACAACTTTTGCTAGAAATCTAGAATGAGTATTTGCTTCAGATCTATGAAACCTTAGGAGGCAGCTATGAGCCTATGATTTGGGCTCGTCTTTTTTCACAATTTGCCTTACCTTAAAATTTTAATAAAGGCTTTTGTTTGTTTTGAATTGAGGGAGGCAGGGCCTGATGGAGTCACGGAGGGAGACTTCGTGTGTGTGTGTGTGTGTGTGTGTGTGTGTGTGTGTGTGTGATATAGCATTGATATAAAGGATTAGTAACTACATCCAGAGGAAAATTGTTCTAGAAGCCTAGAATGAGGAATTTCCCTGGCTATTGGAAGCTTCAGTTGGCATGATTCGGTGAAGCAAGATATAATACTATTTCTTATCTAGTATTATCCTGAACTTAGAATTTTGGTTAAAGGCTTATGTTGCTGTTGTTTGCAGATACAGCGGCGGATGGGGGTGAGTCTCTAGGGGATACTTTTGGGGTTAACTATTATGTTACCAGTTGGAAATGATTACAGTGCTTTGGGGCACATAGAGAGGGAGAGAGGGGGACATATGGAGGGAGATTGACAATCTCTTTCACTTGCTGCACTGGTGCGCAAGTATCCATGTATGAATGCCCTAGCCGCTTAAAAGATTAATTACTACATCTAGATGCAACTTTGCTAGAAGCCCTAGAATGAGTGACTGCTTGATTTTCCATGAAATTTCAGGAGTTAGGGGTAAAAGACTAAAGCACATATCCTGATTGAGAATGTCTTGTCTAGCAAATTTCATGGATTCATTATTTTTTTTTTTTACTTTCCTCATATTGCATCTACTTTTTGGTTTTGTAATATCTAATATCTGGTCATTGTTTTTTCCCTGTTTTTTTCTTTTCATTCCAGGCCTAGGCTTTTTGACGTCTCTAGTATTTGTTTTTCTTATCGGCATATTTGTTTCATCATGGCTGGGTGCCACTCTTTTCTGGCTTGGTGAATGGTTAATAAAGAGAATGCCCTTTGTGAAGCACATTTATTCAGCGTCCAAGCAAATCAGCACTGCCATTTCTCCAGGTATTAACACTTTCTTTGTAAAATGTTTAACCGATAACCATGTTTTGTTCGCTAAAAATTTACTTAACAGTTTCTTTTTTAGAAATGTAATAGTTTGGATGTTAGAAATGTAATAGTTTGGATGTTAGAAATGTAATAGTTTGGATGCTAGGAAATTTTTATGTCTCGGTTATCGCATTGGTTTCTTGTGACAACGCCTTGCATTTGCTGAGTTAACTGTCCATGGTTGGATTTTGTCTCTACTCTCTGTGTGCGTGCACGCTCTTGCTTATACAATCAACAATCATGCTAATGGGAGAGGGCAAATGAGTTTTGATGTGAGACCTAAAAGCGGGTTGCAAGAAAAGGATGGTTTGCGGGTCAGCCATCATGCTAAAATAGGATTGTGAGATATGAGATATTGGTCAGCCATCATGTTATAGTTCTCCAAGAATAAAGTAAAGGTTGTTCCCACCTACCAAAAAGTGGCCTCGCAGTTGGCACAGGAGCCTGCCTAGGTGGAGATGGTCTCAGGCCCCTTATGTTATGCCACTGTTGTTAGGCCTAATTATGAGTGTTAATGGGTCGATTTGGGTGGGTTTAGAAGCAATTCTATACCCAAACCTGGAATTTAAATCCCCCACTTAACCCACCTGAAACCCAACGGGTAAATAAAGTATTCACCCCAAACCCTACCCATGGGTTTTCGGGTGGGTTCGGGTCAGGTCAGGTAATTCGGGTAGGGGTAGGGTATCGGGCAGGTCATTGCATTATGATCCGAGTTATAATAAACTTAACCACATGAATTATAGCAGCAAGAAAGATTATCATGAATAACTATTAACATAGATAAATTGTCAAACTCATATCATATTATTATTCAATAGAATATGATTCATATAAACATCCAAACATTACAAATGCGATCACAACTTTATGTACATCTCTTGAAAAAAAATCAAATACATTGTTGTTTTACACTTGGGATCAATCAGCTCCTGTTAACCAAGTCCCGGCTTGCATAATCCTGCCAAATATATGAATAGAAAATTAGAAATGTTCTCAATTCATTATAGAAAGTTTATTTTACAAAAAGTGGAGGGAACATGCTCAAGGAAAAAGAAAACAGTTAAGTGTCCTGGAACTAGTGTAGTGCAAATTGATACATGTTTTCTTCAATCTCCAAGATTCAAATCATCAACAACAAAGCTTGCAGCAGTGGCATCAATAAATCCAGCCACAAATAATGTCATTAAACACCTGAATTTTAAACTCAATAAACAAATAAAGTAATGAGAAAAGAATACTAGCATACAAGGCACTTGGCTCAGAATGACATGTTCAATTCATCACAAGTGACATTGGCAGCACACGTGGTAACGGTTGTCAAGACCATTCCCTTCTCATGCCTTCATCATTGCCTACTCTTAATTATCTTTTCAATAAATAGTAAAAACATGAATCTACTACTTAAAAGTGAAAAAACTGCTAGCTAAATAAATTACATGCTTACTCAATTATATATCACCTCATCTTCAATCCATAATGTCCCAATTAGTAAAAAAGCAAGTAGTGGCAGCACATCAATTACAAATATCAGCATGGTCTTCTATAGCTTAAACTGAAATAACAAAGAAATGAAAAGAGTAGTGGCCTGTAAGGTCTCTTGGGCTCAGAACATAAGGTCTCTTGGGCTCAGAATGATGTGATTCATTTCGTCACAAGCCAGTATTGGTCGCATATATAGTATCAGTTAAGAAGTTCTCCATTCTATTCTCATGCCTTCATCATTGCCCACTCTTACGTGATTAGTCAACAAATAGTAAAAGGATGATATGCTTTTTAAATTGAAGAGAATTGCTAAGTAAATCAAAATAGATAGAAACTTTACAACCCAAATTTATATAGCACCATTATCAAGACCACAAACCAATGTATAAGTTGGAAGCTTTACTACGCAAAATAGAGAGTAACCATATTAAGTATGCAAACATAGAGCTAATACATAAGTTAGACGCAAAAACACAGAAGTTAGAAGCAGAGTACAAGTTAAATGCTTTCCATAAACTCCTGCATTCTATTAAATTGATACATGTTTTCTTCAATCTCCAAGATTCAAATCATCAACAACAAAGCTTGCAGCAGTGGCATCAATAAATCCAGCCACAAATAATGTCATTAAACACCTGAATTTTAAACTCAATAAACAAATAAAGTAATGAGAAAAGAATACTAGCATACAAGGCACTTGGCTCAGAATGACATGTTCAATTCATCACAAGTGACATTGGCAGCACACGTGGTAACGGTTGTCAAGACCATTCCCTTCTCATGCCTTCATCATTGCCTACTCTTAATTATCTTTTCAATAAATAGTAAAAACATGAATCTACTACTTAAAAGTGAAAAAACTGCTAGCTAAATAAATTACATGCTTACTCAATTATATATCACCTCATCTTCAATCCATAATGTCCCAATTAGTAAAAAAGCAAGTAGTGGCAGCACATCAATTACAAATATCAGCATGGTCTTCTATAGCTTAAACTGAAATAACAAAGAAATGAAAAGAGTAGTGGCCTGTAAGGTCTCTTGGGCTCAGAACATAAGGTCTCTTGGGCTCAGAATGATGTGATTCATTTCGTCACAAGCCAGTATTGGTCGCATATATAGTATCAGTTAAGAAGTTCTCCATTCTATTCTCATGCCTTCATCATTGCCCACTCTTACGTGATTAGTCAACAAATAGTAAAAGGATGATATGCTTTTTAAATTGAAGAGAATTGCTAAGTAAATCAAAATAGATAGAAACTTTACAACCCAAATTTATATAGCACCATTATCAAGACCACAAACCAATGTATAAGTTGGAAGCTTTACTACCCAAAATAGAGAGTAACCATATTAAGTATGCAAACATAGAGCTAATACATAAGTTAGAAGCAAAAACACAGAAGTTAGAAGCAGAGTACAAGTTAAATGCTTTCCATAAACTCCTGCATTCTATTAAATTGTTCCAGAAAGGCCAGAAACATTTTTAGTGAGGTCAGGTATTATTGAAATGAAACCAAATATGTACACGCATCAACAAAAGAAAGAAATATTAATGAACTGCTAAATAAGAGAAGAAGTTGAAGCATTGCCATTTTCAAGTTTCTAAATGTCTTCAAAAATCTCAATGTCAATCGAATTAGGAGAAGCCCTTAACCAGTCCTGAGCACAAATCAGCACTCCAACTGTTCTAGGAGATAATGAGCTTCAAAACTTATGAAGAACCCGAACACCAGCGCTAAAGGCTGATTCATAGAATCAGATGTCACAGTAGAGGTAGGAATGGCTAAAGCATCCCGAGCAATGCGAGCCACAGTGGGATATTTAGAGGAATTCACATTCTACCGATTTAGATGTCAAAATTCCGTAGTTCTCTTGATGTAACACAACCTGGATCGCAATCACCTTCAAATAAGAACTAGGGTTTAAAATTTGAAATTAGAGAATAATAGAGTTTTGGGCTTCACACCCCCTTGTTCGGACTTCACACCCAAAACTCACGAGCAAAGAAACTCAAGAATTTAACTGAAACAATTTGAAAATTTTAATCATTCAATAATAATGCAAAGAGAAGTGTTGGGGCCTTTTTATAGGCTTTACAAAAGAGTATTTCTAAAGAGTACTTCTAAGAAATAACCGATGTGGTACTGAACGCTCACGTAAAAAAATACTACTAAAAGAAAATAAACTAAATAAAATAGCTAAAATCAAATAAATGTGGCACGCCATTTTCTGGATCTAGAATAGACAACTGAATCATCTCAGCGGCGTGATGCCCTCATTATTTCTCTCGGGGTTGGAAAAAACTCGACCTTGTAGAGTGTGTGGTGGGAAGCTGTTGCAGGCTGTGGTAATGCTCCGGTAAATTAGGATCAAGCTGTTAGAAATCCTCCTCAGTAATCTAAAAATTTTCTGATTCAGGTCTTTCTTTCCATTTAATAAGATAATGTCGCGTTCCTCTGTCTCTAGTAGAGACAATCTGATTATTCAAAATAGAATCTATTTTTCTACTGCATAGGATAATTTTGGATGGAGTGGAGGCAGTGTGGGCTCTCAGAAAGGTCCTGGGTAGGCTCATCCATCAATGGATCAGCGGGAGTATTAAAAGTATTTCTATATGAAATCAAATCTTCAACATTAAAAATGTAACTAATGCCAAAGTCCGGTGGAAGATCCACCACATAGGCATTTGAATTGATCTTCTTGAAGATTTGAAATGGTCATGCGCTTCGCATGTGCAATTTTTTCACGGTTCTTAAAGGAAACCATTCGGGTCTCAGGCGGATCATCACACAGTCACTGACATTAAATGTTCTTAATTTACGATGTAAATAAACAGAAGCTTTATAATCAATATTATTTTTCATTATCTTTTCTCTGATCTTCTCATATAGTTACGTTTATGAGATGTGAATGCCGATGTAGAGTCTCATACCCTAGAATGATGATAAGCCATAAGAACTAAATCAATTGGCTACCTATGTCTAATGCCAGTTACTATCTCAAATGGACTAAGACTTCTAGTCCTATTGACAGAACTATTGTATGCAAATTCAGCCATAGACAAAATTAAATTTCAAGTTTTCAAATTTTCCCAATGAGACACCTAAGGAGATTTCCTAAGGTTCTATTGATTACCTCGATTTGCCCATCAGTTTGTGAATGAAAGGTTGTTGAAAATTTCAGCTTGGTTCTCATTTTGTGCCACATTGTTTGTCAGAAATAACTAACAAACTTAACATCCCTATCGGACACTATGATTTTTGGTAACCCATGCAATTTGACGGCATGATCAAAGAAAAAGACAGCTACCCGGGATGCATATGAGGTTTTAGAACACAGAATGAAGTGAGCCATTTTGGAGAATCTATCAACTACTATTAGGATAAAGTCATGCTTTTTCTGTGTTTTTGGCAATCCTAGTATTAAATCTAAGCTCACGTCTGACAATCTATTTTTGTTGTTTGGTTAATTGACACGTGCGACACTGGCCAACGATAGCGACATCCCTCTTCAAACTCGGCCAATAGAATCTGTGTTCAACAGCCTCAATCGTCTTGTTCTGACCGAAATGTCTAGCCAGACCTCCAATGTGCACATTCTAAAAGAGGAACTCCCTGAGGAACGTACAGAGAATGCATAACTTATGGAACCTGAATAGATATCTGTCTTGTAACAGAAATCCGTCCATCTCTCGAATAGAACCGTCTCGTAACGCGACATATATTTCTCCAAAGTTAGGCCTGATGCATACTCCTGTCTCAATCTCTCGAACCCAATTACTTATGCGCTTATAGTAACCAAAATCATTACACGCCGATCGAGCGCATCATCGATCTTGTGCCTAACTCCTTCTTGTGCCTAAGGATAAATGTTTTGGCCCAAAGACCCATCACTCTAGTTTTGATGATGATTAACTAATGTAGTTATAGTACTAATGATCTTGTGCTTATTAAGTTTCAGATATTTATCAAGATCTTAGTCGGTATTTAGCTTCAATAAAAGATTCAAAGTCAAGTTTTGAAGCTATCACATGTTGATCCATGAGCTAGTTTGGATCAAGTCAAGATGGATATGAAGATTTTCAAGAGAAGATTTTCAAGAAGACTTGAGTCCTAATTTGTAAGTTTAAGTTTTTGTTTTAGATAAAATGTAAAGGATAGATTCGTTGTGAATTGCTCAAGCTCATACACACACAAAATTTATATATTATCTTTTATGTTAAATATTTTGTGTTTTCGGTTTAACCGCTTTAACTTCAAAAGATTATGTTTTCATGTTTTTTATCTCAATAGAATAAGTTTAATAGTTTGCAATATGTGTTGGATTCTATCCACACATATATGAGCTTCAGATGTTCATAGAAATTTATTTCTGAGTTTTAGTTTATCATGAACACATCTTTGGGTTTTTTGATTTTCAAGAACACGTATATCGGTTTCATGAATAGATTTCATCAAAACAAGTTTACATGGTTTATATGTGTATTGGATTTTATCCATATACATTGTTACACTTCATATTGTTTAGATAACTTATTTTGATGAGTTTATATCATGTGTTTAAGTTTTATTTTTATCAAAACTTATTTTGGAGCTTATTGTCAAAAACAAGGATATTTCATTTTTTATGTGTATTGGATCATTCCCATGCACATTGTGCTTCAAACGAGTTTCAATATTTTATTTTTTGTATTTGTACAAGTTTTTGAAAAATCGGTTTTTCATTTAGAAGTTGATTTTTGGAAAATACCGGTTTTTGTTTAAGCTTTAATTTCTTTGCCTTAAAAATAGTTCACATGTTTGTGATATGTGTTGGTTTTTGATCACATATTTATACTTTAAAGTATTTAAACTTATTTTTGTGGAATTTATGGGATTTAATTGAATTTTTAAGGGTTTTACAGGTCACAGTTTTTATTTCTTTAAACCTGTTTTGGGGCTGCTTGCGGTTGACTGGAAGCAAGGCTCGATCGGTCGACCAGTCAGTCGACGTGCACAATGTGCACAAGCCTATAGCGGTCGACCGGGTCGGTCGGCCGACTGAGAGACAGTTTGTCTCTGTTGGGTCACGGTCGACCGATCGGTCGACTGACAGAGCCTGGCTTGGGTGCGGTCAACCGGGCGATCGACCAGCAACCCCAACGGTCAGAAAAATGACCGTCGGTCGGTCGACCGGCCAGTCGACTGATAGATCAATCTGGCCCCCAACAGTTAGTTTTTGATATTTTTATAAAGGGGTCTTTTGGGCCATTTTTAAAGAAGTTTTTCACAAGTTTTTAGAGCCTATTTTCCCATCTTCAACAGAGTTTTCTTAACAAGTTTTTAAGCTTAATTTCTATATCTAAAGAGAGTTTATCAAGAGTGATTCTCTTGAGTTTTTTAAAAGAATTTTCTTGAGTTTTCCATCACAAAATCTATCTAGTTTTTCTCACACAAGTTAGAGCTATCCATTATTATATCCATCCTTTAAGATCCTTGTGTGTGAGAGTGTTTGTGATCAAGAAGTGATCACAAAGTGTTCTACTTTGTATTGAAAAGGAGTTGGTGGTTGCGGCCTCGGTGAGCTTGCGGGTTCACGTTGTGTATTGTTCTTGCGGGAACAAATAAGGGACTTACGAGTCTAAGAGTTCTTGAGAGAACTCATTGTAGGTGTTGCAGTACTGGGTAATCTTGCGGGATCAATTCTTGTAGAAATCCTTCATAGTGGTGAAGGCGGGGTAATAGAGCAAGTGACTCGAACCTCGAAACAAATCTCTCGTATTTGTGATTGTTCATCTCTCTCTCTCAACTCGTGTTTATATCTTGCATGCTTATTATATTTGTACTCATCTATTACATGCTTGATATTGCTTGTGCTCAATAGATTTAATTGCTTGGGTTGTTTGATATCTTGCATTGTTATTATTATTTATTCTTTACATGCTTGATATTGTATTTGTACTCACACTAGTATTTAACTAAGACAGCTATATTTGCACCTTAACTCTTAATTTAGAGGAATCTTGAGAAGAAGTTCAAAGCCATTTTTATCGGGAATTCGGCTTCACTCTTTGGTTATACATTGTGTGATAGTTTTAGTTTTCATAATAGTTTTAATTCCGCATTGTTTGACATTAGATTAGCATATCACCTATTCACCCCCTCTAGGTGATCTGCAAAATGTGTAGTTCTAGAGGATTTCTCCCATTAGTCGTGTCTCATAATTAGCCTTTTTTTGGGAGTTGAGGTATTTCAACGTCTCATAATCCGAATACAACATGAACTTCTGCGGTAGCAGATAATGTCTCCAATAGCGCAAAGTCTGCACAACCGCGTAAAATTTCTTGTCATATGTGGAATATCGCTGTCGACTGTCATTTAACTTCTCGTTGAAATAGGCAATGAGGTTGTTCTCCTGACTCAACACACCACTTATCGCTAGCCCTGATATGTTACATATTACTTCAAACACCTTCGAAAATTTGGGAGACGCATAACAGGGGCTTTAGTCATCAATATCTTCACTTTCTTGAAAGCCTTGGTGGTGGTAGGAGTCTACTGAAATCTTACTTTTTAAACAGTCGGTTATTGGTACCATAATAGCGCTAAAGTTCTTTATGAACCGATGGTAGAAAGTGGCTAACCCGTGAAAACTCCTGACTTCCCTAATCGTTCGAGGTTGTGGCCACTCGATGATTGTTTTCACCTTCTCAAGGTTCACAGAAACTCCCTCAGATAAAACCACAAATCCTGAGAAGATAACCTAGTACAAGTATACTTCTTTGGGTTTATATAGAATTTATTGCCTGAAGTGCGCGAAGGACTTGTTTCATATGGTTCATATATTGCTCTGAGTTCAAATGAATCGGTATATCATCAAAGTACACCACTATGAATTTTCTGATAAATGGCTGAAATAATTGAGTCATCACTCTCATGAAGGTGCTAGGAGCATTGGATAGTCCAAATGATATAATCAACCATTCATAAAGCCCATCTTTGATCTTAAAGACAATTTTCATTCATCCCTTAGTTGAATTTTAATTTGGTAGTACCCACTCTTAAGATCAATCTTGAAGAAAATTGTGATACCTGACATCAAATCCAGCATATTATCAAGACAGAGAAAGAGTAAACGATACTTCGCAGCGATTTTGTTGATTGCACGGCTACCCACACACCAGGGTTCAAAGTCTCGCCCGAGTCACTCTTGACTCGGCTGAGTCGTCTCAGTCACTCTTGACTCGGCTGAGTCGTCTCCGGAACGGCCATCGCCGATCTGAGAACGAGACATGAGTTGATCTATGTGAGGGAAATAAACTGACTCGGGTATGAATCGGTCGACTCGGCCGTGTCACGAATCGGGTTGACTCGGCTGAGTCGACCAAGTCAGACCCGATTCAGCCCCGGATCGGTTTATAAAATGGGGGGAAAATGAACCAAACTTACCCGATCTGGATCTAAGGCTCGCCCGCCAGCTGTTGTCGCCCGCCGGCCTGTTGTCGCGGGCGACTGCCTATCGTTGTCGAACTCTCTTTCTCTTTGTCTTACCTTTTTCTTTCTCTTCCCCGCCTCTGTCTTTCTCCCTCTATGCTGATCTCTCTTATCTCTCTCCCGATCTCTCTCGCTCTGTCTCCCTCTCCTTCCATCCCTCTACTTTCTCAGAGCAGTGGAGGGAGGGGGAGAAAGGGAGAGGGAGAGACAGAGAGGTCGGTGGAAGGGAGAGACGAGAGAGGCAGAGAGAGCCAGAGGGAGGGAAAAGGAGATGGATCCAGAGAGAGATCGGGTGCGATCTCTCTCTGTCTCTTATCTTTTCTTTTTTTTCTTTTTTGGATTTTCTCATATTTACCCCTCACTTTGTCCATATTTCTAAATTTACCCCCAAATCACCATATTTCTTAAATTACCTTCCGAAACCATCATATTTTCTCAATTATCCCTCAAAACAAACTTGTTTTGAACATGTGATACATAAAAATTTATCTCTTTACTTTTAAAGATTTATTGTGATTTTTAAGAATTTTTGAGTTTTTTATGTAGCATTTTACGCATATTGCCCGAGACCGATCCGAGATACTACGACTGATGCGTTTCAGTGCCCGCCGAGTCGGCGGTCGAGACCGCGATTTTGAACCATGCCACATACGCTATGTGCCATCCTTCTTTGGCCCCAAAAGTGCGGGAACTGTACATGGGCTCAAACTTTTTTTATGAATCATTTGTCAAGTAATTCTTCTACCTGCCATTGTAACTCTGCGTGCTTAGAAGGGTTCATCCTGTAATGGGGCATGTTTGGTAAAGTTGCTCGTAGGACTAAGTCAATGACATGTTGAATATCTTACATTGGGGCATCCACCAGGTACATCTTTTGGGAGTACTTTGAAAAATTCTTCTAATATTGGTTTAATGTGTCCTGGGACCTGCACCTCGGTCTCTGGCTCATCTTCTCGAGCCACAAGTGCATAATAAGTCGAACCCTCATTTGAGCTTCTTTCAATTTGATCGTGGCTAATCAAGTTCATTACCATTTTCCTTGTCTTTATTATTCTTCTTTTTAGGAGCTAGTGTATTCACTTTTCCTTTGCCTTTATCAATCTTCTTTTCTAGAGTTGGTGGTTTAGGTTTGGCATTAGCTTCACCTTCTTGGCGTTATGGACGAACTAGCATTGGTTGGTATATCCATATATGGTTACATTTAAGTCGAACAATCATGATCGTCCCAAATGATATGACCAACATTTATAGAGAGTGTCACACTACACATTATCTGTGTACGTGACAAACTGGATGGGAATTTGATCTCTCTTGAACTTCCATTGATGTAGCGGCGATCCATGTAACCTTATAGGGATTTGGATGCTTCACTAGTTTCATCCCTGAGGTGGTGATTAATTTTGACGCAACGACGTTGATGCAAATGCCACTATCCGCTATCACCCTGCGGCTTTTGTTCTCAATTTTTGTGCAGGTTGGATATGGTAGTTCTTTTTCAGTTGTTGAGCCGCGTATGGTGCACCTGACTATTCCTATTGGCTTTGTCTACACTAAGAGTTAGGTTCATCACTGCCACAACTCTAATACAATCATTGAATTCACTCTCCAGCAGAGGCATTCGAGTCATCCTGTTGGTGCACAAACACTTCTAAATCATCCTCTTCTTCTGTATCTTCAACATGAACTTTCACTAAAAGAGTCTTGGTTTTACTTGGGCATTGGCTGGCAAGGTGTCCATATAGCACTGGGTCCGCGAGTTGACCTTTGCTGGTTCACTAGTTCTTCCCTTGGAGGTTGTCAATTTTGCATTAGAAGAACCTGTTGATTTAACGCTTGAAGAGCTAGAGGCAGGTTTGCTCGGGGCAGGGAAGGACCGGCTAAATCTAGATCCGCTAGTAGTTGTGATCTTAGAGTTATCTTTAGGCTCAGTTTGGTGGAAGTAGGATCCTTTAGACTCATCTAAACAAATGACTAGCTTATATGCCTGCTCTAGGGTCGTGATGCCTCGAGCGATGAGCTTTCGATGGTAATCATTCCTAAGACCTGACCTAAACCTAGACATGGTCTGTTCAGGGGATTTAATCTCGATTGCACCATGCCGATTCAAATATTCATCAAACTTAGCGATGTAATCATTGGCCGATTCATTTTCTTGAGTCAATCTATTCCACTTGTTCATTAATTGCTGATTGAAGAACGGTGGAATGTACTTCAACCAAGCTCTTTCATGCTCTCCCAAGTCTTTACTGGATCGTCTCTTCTATTCCTCATCATCTTTTCAAGGTTTTCCTAATATTGTTCGGCTTGCCCTATTAGTTTCATCATGACAAATCGAATTTTCCTGGACTCGGGTATGTTATGCCGACTAAAGTAGCGATCCATAGTCAACTGGCAGCCTATATAAGCCTGAGGGTCTAAGCGTCCGTTGAAGTAAGGGCATCAACTTTTACGCTTTTGATATATTGAGCATTTGGGTCAAGTGTATTGTGGGGTTGCGCTCGCTCACGCCTGAGTGACCTACTATCATTTCGAGACTTGTCCTCTATGGTTATCTTTCGATTGGTTTTTAGCCTTTCAAGTCATGTGGCTAAATCTGACATTAGCCTGGTCTCTAAACTCTTGCAGATGTCGGTCCATCTGGTCCATTCTAGCAATGAGTGTGTTAAGTGTATTCTTAAGGGTAGGGTCCATTGGTGTAGAGGTTTCACCTACTGAAAAATTTCTACCACTTCTAGTTGGCATGCAAGTTTCTAACTTATCTTGAGTACAAACTGTAGAGAAACAGAAACCCTAGAAAAGTAGATTGTATTGATGAAAAAGAGTTACAAGATATATATAGAGAACAAGAAGGGTTTATGGGTAAAGATGGGTAACGACCTAATTACCCAATAACCCAAAATATTAATAACTTAACACTCCCCATTAAGTTGGAGCATAGACATCCAACATGCCTAGTTTGTTAAAAGATTAGAAAATACCTGAGGTGAGGCGGTTTTAGTAAGTAAATCAGTTAGCTAACTGCTTCGAGGATGGTATGAACTAGAACATAACCAATCACCTTCTTGGTTCAAGCATCTCTGACAAAATGACAATTGACGTCAATGTGTTTCGTCCTTTCATGAAATACTGGATTCTAGGCAATATAAATGGTAGACTGATTATCACAATACATAGACATGAATCCACGCTGTCTGAAACCAAGCTCCATCAGTAAATTTTGTAACCACACCATTTCGCATATCGTATGAGCCATAGCTCTATACTTAGTTTCAGTACTTGAGCGAGACACATCTTATTTCTTGCTCCTCCAGGTCACCTGATTTCCTCCCACAAAAGTGCAATAGTCAGTAGTAGACTTCATATTCCCTCGATCACGAGCATACCATGAATCAGAGTATCTAGAGATGCGTACATGTCCATGTTTCCTATACACCAATCCTTTTTTTAGACAACTCTTGATGTAAGTTAGAATCCTCATTACGGCTAACCAATGAGCTTCTCTAGGCTGGTGCATGAATCTACTCAGAACTCCTACAACAAAGGTTATATCTGACCTAGTCACCATAAGATAAATTAGTTTCCCAATCAATCTTCTATATCTTTATGGATCGAGTGTATGACTGTCATCAAAACATAAATCCATATTGGCTTCCATTGGTGTATTAGCAAGCTTGCATACCAAAGAACATGTTTCCTCTAGAAGGTTTAGAGCATGCTTTCGCTGAGAAAGAAGTACACTGCATTTTTGATGTGCAACTTCAATTCCCAGAAAATATTCTAGACGTCCCATGTCCTTGGTCACAAAATGACTCTTGAGATACATCTTAGTCTCTACTATCCCAGCTGAGTTACTTCTATTAAGCAAAATGTCATCAATATAGACGGCCAGAATTACAATGCCAGATCTTGTGCACCAAACGAAGACAGAATGATTTGAATGACATCGGCGAAAGCCAATACCAGAAATAGTAAGACTAAACTTCTTAAACCACGCCCTTGGACTCTGCTTAAGTTCATATATAGCCTTCCTTAAACGGCAGACTTTAGTCTCCTCCTGAGCAACATAACCCGGAGGTTGCTCCATATACACTTCCTCCTTAAGATCCCTATACAAGAAGGCATTCTTCACATCCAGCTGGAACAATAGCCATGACAAGTTAACAATAATAGAGAACAGAATCCTGATTGAGCTCATCCTGGCAACTGGCGAGAATGTCTCAAAATAGTGAGCTCATATTAACATCCTCTCTTTGGCCACGAGTCTGGCCTTATATCTATACATAGAACCATTTGGGCGGTACTTTAGAGTAAATACCCAGCGGACAACCAACAATCACTGCATCTGTTGGTGCTGAAACCAACTCCCAAGCAGTGTTCTAAAAAATCCCGTTATATAACTCGTTATAACTCGTTATATAACCTAACGCCGACCAATCGTTACGTAACAGGACTAAAAAGCACAATATTTCATAACTATAGTTATTTTGCTCATAACGTTTGTTACGTTACGTTATTAACATAACGCACCCTAACTTACGTTACGGTGCAAGTCGACTTTTTATAAAAAAAAAAAACCCAAATTCGCTCGGTCTTAGGCCAAAAAAATCCCCCAAAAAATCCTCAATGCAACCTCGTCGCCGTCTCTGCAACCTCGTCAGCGACGCCATGAAGAAGAAGAAAGAAGAAAGAAAGAAAGAAGAAAGAAGAAAGAAGAAAAAAGAATAAGACCTACCTCTGGTGGTTCTCATTGGTGTCTTCAAGCGGTAGTTCTTCGTCGTGGTTCTCGCCGGCGTCGTCTTCAAACACATGTAAGCATTCTCTTTTCCTCTGATCTTTCTCCGTTCCCGATCTCTCTTTGCTTTCTCCTGAGAAGAGAGAGCAGAGAATGATCTGGAGAGAGCAAAGAGCTCGGGAGGAGAAGAGAGCAGAGAGAAATCAGAGGGAGAAGAGAGCAGAGAGTGAAATATCTAGGGGGAGAGGGCAGAGAGAGATAATTGCTAAAAATATTGGCTGAGATAATATTATCAAAAGATAATTGTTAAAAATTATCATGCTTATTATCATACTTGTTATAAATCAATTATCATGCTTGTCATATTTTGTTATGTTTGCAAACTAATTATGGAATTTGTTATGTTTGTGAACTTATTATAACTTGTGAATGTGAGAATTATTGTGATACTTGCTAAAAATTGTTGAGACTTGCTAAATGTGTTATATATGATTTTGATATTTTTTAGATTTTTAAAATTATTTTTTATTTATAAAAATTCTTAAATATAATATATATTTATTTTTATTAAATAAATATTAAATTGCGTACCCTACGTTATGCGTTACGCAATAACCTATATTAACGTAACAGAGGAAAAACGTTATCGTTACGTTATCGTTATTTTAAACATTGCTCCCAAGTTCCTCTAAAAATAAGAGCTTCCATCTCCTCATCCATAGCCTGTTTCGAGGCAGGTAGTAAAAAGCCTCTATAAGACCTGGGTATAAACTCAGAAGACAAATAGAAAGCAAACTGACGAAAAGTAGGATTTAGGTTATCATAAGAGATGAATTAGAAATAGAACGATCGGTACAAGACCGTTTACTTTTTCGAAGGGCAATAGGAACATCAAGGTCTGAGGGAGAGGTTGCTGGTGGAGTGGTAGGACCGTCTACTGGAGAAGGAATAGCCAGAATAGGGTCGGAGGTAGGAGTCTTTGGGCGATGAGTGTAGACATATCTGAAATCCCGTACTAGTTTTGATGCAGGTGGATCTTTAGTTTTTGCTGGCGGTACTGGCAAAGAAACAGTTGATGCAGGTGTAGGTAATGGCACAGACAGTGAAGGAGGAATAGGTTCAGGTGCGGTAAGGGGAACCCATGCAGAGAAATATACAACAGACTCAAAGAATGTAACATTAGCAGACACTAAATACTTCCTGGTGGAGGGATTTTAGCACCGGTATCCTTTTTGAGTTCTAGATACCCAACGAATACACACTTTATAGATCTAGGAGATAACTTATCTAGCACAGGAGAAAGTCTTGAACAAAACAAGTGCTTCACAAAACACAGGGAGTCATGGAGAAGGATTTTTGTTAGCATAGAGAGAAGAAAACGGAGATCTATTATTGAGAAGAGAAGAAGGCATCCTATTAATTAGATAGCAAGCACTTAACACAACATCAGACCATATATATTTCAAAACTCTCATATGTATCATTAAGGTTCTAGTAACATCCGGAATATGTCTATGTTTTCTTTTGGCAACTCTATTTTGTTGGGATGTATGAGAACAAGAAGTCTGATGAATAATACTATTTTTGGAACAAAAAACAGATACATCCTTCTTTACATACTCCAGGGCATTGTCAGTACGAAGCACACGAATAGAAGTAGAAAACTGATTTTTTATCTAATTAAAAAAGACTAATTACACTGGACACTTCTGACCTCTCTTTTAAGAGATACAACCACGTCATGCGAGAGAAGTCATCAATAAAGAGCAGAAAATATCTAAAAACTCTTAATAGAGGGCATACGATTAGGACCCCAAATATCAGAATGGACCTACTCAAAGGGAGAACTACTACGACTATTGACTCGACTCGAAAAGGTAGCACGATGATGCTTACCTAACTCACAAAACTCACAACCTAGAGAAGAGATAGAGACTCAACTAGAATAATAGACCGGATCTTTTGTAATAAAGGACGATCCAAGCGTTAGTGCCACAATAAAACTGGATCAGGCTGACCTGCAACGAAGCCCGTGGGGGTCACTCGATCATCCAAATAGTATATGTCTCCTCGCTCATGCCCCGAACCAATCCCCTTCCCAGTCGACAGGTCCTGAAACACATATCGAGAAGGGAAAAACGTTATTTTGCAGTTATTTTGTTTAGTAAGCTGACTGATAGATAAGAAACTAACAGGAAAACGTGGAACATAAAAAACATTAGTAAGGGTCAAGGATGGAGTAACTTGAGTTACCCCATTGACTAGTACAGGTGAACGAGTACCATCAATAATTTTAACAGAGGGGTGGGCAGTGGACATATTTAGAGAAACAAACTTCTATGTAACACTTGTCATGTGAGATGAGATTCCAGAGTCTAATTTACAAGGCTTTTGAGGAGAGGCAGTATAGGTGTGCATACTTGAAGCAGATACATGAGTTGCTGAAAGATTGGTCTGAGAGAACTCTAGTTGTCGAAGTCGGTCATACTCCTCCTGTGTCAGTACAACTGTGGAAGATTCAGCAATAGCGGAGGAAGTGGATGAATAGTCTTGAGGAGTGCGAAGCGGAGCAGAAGAGTCAGACTCAGATAACTGTGCTTATTCAGGTCGACCAAATTTCTCATAACACTTCTCAGAGATGTAATTACTATGTTCACAGTTCCTGCATTGCGAGGGCCTTTCTCAGAGGCATTCTGTCTGCCTCCATACGAGCCACGTCCGCCTCCAATACATTCACGTCCTCGTCCTCCAAAATCGCGGTCACGACCACGACCATGTCCAGAAATCATGACAAACTGCTTAATGGAAGATGCAGAGGAAACATCAGCCCTAGCAGATACTCATATAACTCTCAAGAAAGTGGCAGTCAACATGAGAATACTATCTCCTCCCAGAATCTGACCCCGCACTTGGGATTGTAAAGTGAGAGTCAAGCCAGATAGAAATTTTGACACTGCAAGATCTTGACGATACCCCTCAGAGTTACCGCATCAGTAACAGACGGCTGATGCATCTCAAACTCATCAATCAGACCTTTGACTTCACCATAAAATTCAGGCACAAATTTGTCTCCCTGTTTGAGCTCAAACAGGCGTTCACAGATTTTGAACACCCTCAAGGGATTCTTATCATTTTTATACATGACCTTCAGTGTATGTCACATGTCTTTAGCAGTAGGCAGAACTTGACACTATCACTAATATTTTCCCCTCCATAGTCCATGCTATTAAGAAGCCATGTTATCACGGAATAATTTCCAGTAAGCCAAGTCACATACATGGAACCCGTATCAACAGGTGGAGGTTGTAGGAGGTGAGCCAATTTGTTTTGAGCGCCAATGAACACGCGGAACGCCTGGGTCAGAAGTTGGAGTCATTCAACTTCACTGTAGTTCCCAACATTGTCTTGGGGACAGAAGTTTTAGCCATTGAAGAAGTGGTCGTAGTAGAAGATGAACTCGTAGTCTCAGACATAATATCCAGCTAGAGAAATCACCATAAAGATAGCTAGTAGTAGCAGTAAACAGCCAGGAATGAAGAAAAGTAAGTAACTTAGATACCAGATAGTAGCATAAATAGCCTTAAAGGAATCAGATCAGATGTAAAAATCTGATTTTTTAAGTAGTAGACATAGCAGATTTCACCAAAAAAAGTCTTTTAGAGCCTCAAGAAGATCAGATTTGAAGTAAAAAAACTGATTTAGTTGAGGCACCTTTTTATGAGAAAGAGGGGTGACGACACCTTCTTGAACCTTTGGGAGGTGGCGGCACTTGAAAAAGGTGGGCGGTGATGGCACTTTGCTTGGACAGAGGTTGCGGCACTTTGAGTGTGAAAAAAAAACAGACCTGCTGCAATCAGATCTGATTGTTTGATGAAAAACAGATCCTGCGGCAATCAGATCTGAGTGTTTGATGAAAAAAAACAGATCCTGCGGCGCTAGGATCAGGTGTTTGATGATGGCGCGACGCTTGGAGGAGGGGCGGAGCTTGATAGAGACTTGAGGAGGATGGGGCAGCACGAGTAGGGATGTATCTGAGGAGAAGAAGCGGATTTTTTTTGAGAAGGTGGTGAATTTTAGGGTTAGGGTTATGGATGCTCTGATACCATATAGAAAAATAGAAATCTTAAAAAAGTAGATTGTATTGATGAAAGAGAGTTACAAGATATATATAGAGAACAAGGAGGATATATGGGTAAAGATGGGTAACCACCCAATAACCCAATAATCCAAAATATTAATAACTCAACACAAACTATCCTAAGATGAGATGTATGCTAAGCAGAAGTCAGATTAAATTAATGACAAATAATTCCAACTTTAAGCTCTGGTGATCAACACGTGATTAAGAAAATGCAATGTGGGGACTGTGATTAAACTAGACGTGCTAACACGGTAATTTTCAAATCAGTCAAGTGATCACAAATTCAAATTAATTCAGTTGCACAATTAATATCAATTTAGGTTTTCACTTAAGGTCAAAATCGCACAAGCTTACTATTTAGCGGGTAGCAGTCAATAAGTTCTACCTTGCAAGAGATTGAAAAAGCTATCTCAATTAAGTGACAGAAATAACTGAATATAAACGTCAACAATTATCTGAGAAGCGCCGAAGCATAAACCTGAATTTGAAGACTGTAGACGCGTTGTACTGATCTCCACGAATTTGTTGTTTTGAAAACGGCTCGAGTCGGGCTTGAAACGAGATCGAAATGGCTTTCAGAATACTGAACTGAGTTGCAGAACTGAGTTGGACTGAGTGCAGGAATTGAGAACTCGCGAGTCAACTCAGTTGAGTCGACTCGACTCGGTGACTTCAGCAAATTGCGGGTCGGTTCTGCGCTTTAACGGGGCGGGTTGGCTGGATCCTACTCGATTCGGCCCGCAACTAAAGTTGCAGGTTAAAATCGATGTGGGTTTAAGAGGGGATCTGCACCCGTTAATATCCCTTTTTCTTCTAGCTAGGGCATGCGACTGGCGGCGGTCGGCGGGACTGCCGGCGGTCGGCGGGGACTGGTCAACGACGGCGAGGTTGTTCCTCGACTTTGTCGTCTAGATCGAAGCATGAGGAGGAGGATGAGGTGATATTGATTGGATCCGGGTACTTGGAGGAAGACGGTGGTGATGCTAGAGACGAGCTCAATGGTGGCGGTGGAGCTCGTCGACGGCGGCGAGAGGGCGAGGAACTCTGTTGAAGACAAGATCGAACAGGAATAGGGTGGAAGGACTTAACTGGGAGTGGATCTGGAGGGCGGAGAAACAACGGAGAGGCAGTGGCGTCGACGGAGATGAAGGAGATGGTGGTGGCGAAGGGAGAGGGCGGCAGCGGACCCCTGGGTTAGGGTTTTCAAGTTGGGGAGGAGGGGGAAAAACGTACATTTTTTTTTATTTTTGAAATAGATCTAGGGATCTAAATCTAGGGTTCTGGATAAGCTAGTTCTTTTTTTGTAAAAGGAGAAAGAAAATATGGAAGGAGATTGAGACCAAAGCACTGATACCAAATTGATGTAACACAGCCTGGACTGCAATTACCTTCAAATAAGAACTAGGGTTTAAAATTTGAAATTAGGGAGCAAGAGAGTTTTGAAATTCACACCCTTGCACGAGCTTCACACCCAAAACTAAAAGCAAAGAAACTTAAAAATTTAACTGAAATTTGTGAAAATTTTAATCATTCAGTAATAATCCAAAGAGACGTCTTGGGGCTTTTTATAGGCTTTACAAAAGAGTACTTCTAAGAAATAATCGATGTGGTACTAAACGCCTATATAAAAGAAGCACTACGAAAAACAAATAAACTAAATAATAGAATAGCTAAAACCAAAGAAATGTGACACGCCGTTTTCTGGATCTAGAATAGATTCGGTCGAATCGTCTCAGTGGCGTGATGCTCTCATCACCTCTTCAATAGGATCATCAAGATACTTGTCAAAATCTGATTTTTTTCGCTGAACACCTTCAATCCTCAATTTCTTTCGAAACTTTTTTTTTTTTTAACCAGATCCACATAATTACAAGCTATATTTTTAGAAGCTGGAAGATCATCATGAGTTTGATCAACTGAAGCATAAATAAGGAGCCTTTCTACTGCTTTTCTCACTCTGGAAACGATCAAATCACGAGTAGGTGTAACATGCATTCTTCATAAGTACATCTCAACATGCTCTAGTTTGTAACTAGGTTCCAACACACACACAATAGCAATTAGTAACATCAAGTTTTACTTTCAGTGCCACCCCAAATATTTGTTGTACTTTTCCCTCCTTTTTCATGTCATATTGCACTACAAAGGATCATTCATTTTCTCCAATTTGGACAAGCGACATTCAATGCCGGTGAGTTCACAAAAATACATGTTACAAGTGGTGTAATTAGACCCAGAAAGTTTTTTGGTTGCTTCATAGAAAGTCTTTAGAAAGTACACAAGTGTTCATGCTTGGTTCCAATCCTCCGATTTTGGAGGCCCCCACATCCATTACGTTCCTCAATGGATGCAAAAACTCGATCTTCATCTTCTAACTACTTAAATGCATGCGGAAACACTACAGCTAATTCAAGCATAAGATAGGTGGAGTTCCACCTAGTGGGCAGTCCAAACAAAGAGACTTTTTTGAAACAATCCTCTCTTTCACACAACATTTCTTAAATAGTTGCATGCGAGATGGTGAACTACGGACATAAGAAATTGCATTTCTGATGGCTGAAATTTCAGTTTTGACCATGTCAATGCCATCCTTTACAATCAAATTAAGGATGTGCATGCAACAATGCATATGAAATTCTTCCCCTTTTAATGGAAGACCACCAACCTTCTTCAAATAAGTCATTTTTCAAGTACTTAATCATCCCTTCATTATTACTAGCATTGTCTAACTGTAACAGTACAAAGCTTCTCAATATTCCAACCTAACAAGCAAGCTTCTAATACCTTTCTTAAAACTTCTCCTGTGTGAGGATAATGAACTAAAACAAAAATTTATAATTCTCTTTTGCAAACTCCATTTGGCATCAATATAGTGTGCAGTGATACACATGTGCCCTAAATTCTGAATTGAAGTCCAAACGTCTGTTGTCAAGCTCACTCTTGATACTCCTTTCAACTCCTCATATAACCTTGCCCTCTTCTCTACATATATAATCAAGCAGTCATTTGTAATTGTTGTGTGACAACCAAAGTGGAATTTAGGTTGCGTAGATTTACAGAAAAATTTTAAACCCTTCATACTCCATGATACTAAAAGGAAAATCATCTATGATAATCATTTTCGCCAGTTGTTTTCTAGCAAAAGCATGATCAAACTTCCAAGAACTTACCTCATCACCATTTTTAGTTATCATGCTAGATATAAGATTTTGCTTATTTCAACAGTTTCTTCAAATATATAATGGATGACTTGCACACTTATGACTACTAAGTGAGCTTGTACCATTTCTATTTCCACATGCCAAATTCTGTCCACAATAATTACAAGTTGCATGAGTAACTTTAGCTCCATTACCATCATTTTTCACTTCAGTAAAGTTATTCCAAGCATCACTTCTCTTTCTTCTTTTTAATTTTTGGCTAAATTTTTGACTACTACCATAAACTATCATGGTATTCTAAAGAAAAAACCTAAACTATCAAATTCCCAAAATACTATCACAAATGGGATTTTACAAGGCTCATGTAGATAGCAAACTACAATAGATGCCACGCGGAGAAATGGTTGCCCATTCTAAGGATGATCTGTGTTGTTCATCTGGATCTGCACACCTTAGTGGAACGATGAAAGAACAAGTGATTTGGAAACTATTCACCAATACATTGAGTGCATCAACTTCGTTGAAATTAAAATATTTTTCAGCTGTATTAAACTCTAAGAAATGATGCACCCGATGTAGGGGTAAATGGTTTACAAATCAATCAAGATGAACCATCCATCCATTGGATGGTTGATCTGGCTTCACGTGGCCACCCATTGTGGATAGCTAACTACAATGCCATTGTAGACCCCATTTCAAGTATGTATCTGTGTGTAAGATACCTCACTCACTCATTAAGTGGTTGCAAACTGAATGGTTTTTCAGTAATACAAAATGCTGCCACTTGATGTGTAGATGAGGTGGTCGTGAATTTTGTGATTTTTTATACACTTACATTTAGGAGATAGAATAAAATATAACGGTTTAGATTGTCCAAAAAATGATCCATTTATTATCCAGACATGGGTGTCACATACTCCCGTTTTTTCATATACATGCATACATACATGTGCACCTACCACATGTGTATGTATCGGGGTGTTTTTTTTTTTTTTTTTTAAATTCCTTGGACATATTGTTGGTTTGGCTGGTTGCAATGTGCCAGCCACACCATGTATCTTGATCTACACAACATCTAGGATTGAGGACTCATCTTTTGGAAAACTCCAACCCGTGCATCAAGTAGTGGTCTATATAGTATATAACAAAGCCATACACTTGAAGTCCTCAAAGCATGGTATTCTTAGTGTGTGTAGATCATGATGAATGCACGCAATCACACGCATACGCATGTACATTCAATCTCTGGGTGGTTTTTTGCATGTTGCTTAGTTGCTCTACTTATATACTGTAACGCGTGTTCTATACAGATCAAAATACCACAGCTTTTAAAGAGGTTGCAATTATTCGTCATCCACGAATCGGAGAATATGCATTTGGTTTCATCACATCAACAGTGATCCTTCAGGTATCTCCAAGTTATTAAATTATTGCTTGCTCGGCTTCAGTTGGCTGCTACTCATGAAATAAATACTTTTTTAACTTGTTTTAGTTGTGAATGATAAACTGACTAGTAGGTCCTTTGTTTTTAAGGAAATGAAATGCCTCATGAGTTGTGACTCTTGTGACTTGTCAAACTGCAAGAAAAAAAACAGAAAAGAAAAGAAAAGAAAATTGCAAATTTAAGAAGTTAATTATTATATTTAGTTCTCTGACCTCCCTCATTCTGAACCATATGACTTCTAACCGCACATGTAATCAATTATGAGAAATTGATCACCTATGGCTATGATTGGTTGTAGGAAAAGGAAAACTTGAAGGATAGGTTGGCTTACTTTTCAATGGTCAATTATTTTTTAGAAAATTTAGATAATAAAACAAAACATGGGAACTTATTAGGTTGTATTTCTGTTTTTTGTTAAAATTTTCTTTTTCGCAAATAAAACATTTTAGGAGAAACTTTAACCAGATAAACAGTGTGAAATTTGACTTTCCCCACTTCCACAACCTACATTAACCCACAAACTGTTATTGTTTGTTGGTGACACTAGTTAACGCACAAACTGTTGTTATTTGTTGGTGACACTAGCAGTGATCATACTCCCATTATTACTGCTGTCCTGATGACTCCTAAAACTGCAAACATCATTTCTAACGTCCCACTTGTCAAGGCCTTTCTGATATTCTGTATACTTATTCTAGTTGAATTGTCTGTTTTTTTACTGCAGAATGAGAAAGGAGATGAAGAGTTGTGCAGTGTTTATGTACCTACAAACCATCTGTATATCGGGGATATCTTTTTAGTTAATTCTGAAGAGATTATTAGGCCGAATCTGTCCATTCGTGAAGGCATAGGTTTGTTCTTTTGTCCGTTTCATACTGTCATCATATGTTTATTTCATTCCCTGGTGATAGTTATCCGAAGATCATATCCCTGTTGTCTTTATTTTTTCTTTCTTTTTTAAATTTCAGAACATGAAAGTTTACTTGTAAGTAACAAGTTTAATAGACATTGTCTTCTAGGTGCCAAAAATTGAAGTCTCTTGGAATTTTACCAGGCTAGAAAGCAGATTAATGAGCCTGTCTCAGGGAACATTTCAAATATAGTTATCTCCTTTTTGGTTAACTTGTAATGTAGGTATGGAGTTTTTAAGTTGGCAAATACCCTTAATAGAGGTGAATTGAGAAAATGGATTTTTATAGGTGATCCAAAGAATTGAGATAAAAGCCCATAGTGGTGTTATTGTTGTTTTATTTTGTTATTTGTTCATTCCTCCTGCACCGTTATGCTCCTTTAAGTGTGGCAGAGCTATTTATAGACAGTTCTTATTTTTATTTCTCACAACTTTCTTTAGAAGGACGAAGCATGCACTATTTAACTGCGGGCATCTTAGTATCTTTGCATTATCTGTTGGTTATTTTGCTAATTCTGAGGTACAAAATTTAAATATTGGTGCTCACCGTACCTCATCCCCGCACGCGTGCGCGCAGAGAGAGAGAGAGAGAGAGATCTTTATTCCTTTTTCTCTCATTTTGCTATTATCAATGATAATTGTACACTGTGGACACTGGAGGATTGTTAGCAAGCACTCCCTTAGATATTTGTACTGGACCTGAACAGGCCCCTGCAGAGTTGTCGTTCGTGATGTATCTATTCTTTTTCTAATTTATAGAGCTCATCTAATTTTCTGAGTTTTGGAGTCCAAACTGTTACAAGCAGCCCATCTAAAGTCCTTCATCAAGGCAATTATTGGCTGGTTATCCTGTTCTTGTTTTGACTTTTACTATTGGGTCACTTGTTATCAATACTTGTGTCAACGTTCCTGAGCGGGGCAATTATAGGCTAGGTAGGGTCTTGCCTTCAAGCTTAATGGTAAGTTTTCTGATAGTGCAACCTGTCCTCCTAGTGCCCTAATGGTCATGTGCTCACATCCCCGGGCATTCTCATTAGTACATTCCTACATAGGGAACATTTGCAGTCACTCTGTTTGTTCATTTCTACCTTGTGCATGTTTATCCTAGCGGGTGCTGTTTTAAATGGGTATGAAGGCTGCTGCTCCCTATATATGTTACACTTATGTAGGACCAACTTAGTCCCACTTACTTGCAATCAATGCTCGTGATGGCAATGCTTTTTGGTCTTTAATTCACAGTAAGGAGTCTCAGTGGTGTAGTTATCTTGTGATTTGACATCCAGGGAAGATTTAGCTTCCATGAGCACTATTCCTCGAATCATTTAAAAGGTGTTTCCTCCTCCATGTTATTACAATGTTCTGCAAGGAGCAAGTACACTATATCGTCAGGGACGGAGAGATAACCGAGCAAGTTCCCATTCTTATATGGTGTTTGCAACCCATATCTTTTCATATCTTTTCAATATTCCTCAAGTCTCATTTGTGCATGGTGTATACAAACTGTTCCATTTCTTTTTCCTGCATTATAATTTCCTTTGATTACATTTCTATCCAGTGAAACATTGTGTTACAGTAATGTCATTGTGTCTACAGGAAATATATCTAATGTAAGAGTGGTTGCTGAGCTATATCTGTCCTTTTCTGCATGCATGTCTTTTTTCCTGTACACTATTTACCATTACTCCAGTTTGATTTCTCTTATTTTAGTGTTTCTCATGGTATTTCTGGGATGCAATACAGAGATCATAGTTTCTGGGGGATGACAATGCCACAATTGATCACTCCTTTAGAAAGGATACCTCGTAAGAATCCTAGTATCCAATTGAACAGGATTACATAGCTCATGGAAGCATGTTTGGAGGTAAATATCACAACTACTCTCATTCTTTACTAGTTTCCAAGTTTTTGAAACTTCTTCATACCTTCTTTCAGAATGAGTAGGCAAGAACTATACCTTGTGTGGTACATAGCCTATGGTTGTAACTCTGCCCAAACACTACCCATATTTTGCAGAATGTGTCTATGCTAATATTTTTCTTCAACACACTCCAAGGACTACGTAATTAGTCCCCAACAGCCATTTTCTTTCTCAATTAAGGTTTTGAGTGAACCTGTTTAAGTCACTGACCTTGATCAAGATCCTCCGCTTATTTTGAATCTAGGCTTGTTGCGTCCGAACAAAAGCACTCTGTTACACAACTAAACGACATGCATTTCAATTCCTCAAATATTCTATTTCTGTCCTTCAGGCGGCAGTGCTGCAGCCATGGGCTAGCAGCTGGGGTGAAGAAAGCAATGTGAAAGTAGGTTGGGATGTACTGTGCACTTCAAAAGATGGTTATTTCTATTTTTTTCATTTTTTTTGTACTGTACTACTAAAGATGAAATGAGTGTAAATGTTCTTCAGATCAGGATTTGTAGTCTCTACAATGTATAATGTACAGAGAAGAATCTTTGGGCATTTACTATTGTCATTCATTTCTCTACTTACCATTTGAGCTGTACCTAGTCTTGCTTGTTTGAGCTGCACTTAGTCTTGCTTAATCAACTGTTTTTTGGGTTCTCTGATTGTTTTTCTATGCGATTTTACGCTTGTTATATGCAATGCTACCATCCTTTTTCTTGATATATTCGCATTGGAATGCTGATTAAGAAGAACTAATTGGTTTTATAATCCGGAGTTTTATAATCTGGGCATAAACCTAATTTTATTTGGTTTACCTAACTAAAATTTTGGTTAAAATGGCGGATTACTTGCGTCTTTGGCAGCTTTGGGGGATTGTAAAATAGATCCATGAGAAACAACTCTTGGCTAGGTCAAACAAATTTAACAAAAACATGTGCATGTTAAATACTAAAATAAAATATTAAATGTGAGCTGGAGGAGCTCGGTTGGCTTGAGCGTGTGGCTGTTAACCACAAGGTCGAAGGTTCAAAATTAATCCTTCAATTTCACGACTCTCTTCTAGCTATCTATAAGCTTGAAAAATTTAAACTTCAATTACTCTCTTTTCTTATATACCCTTCCTCCTCTAGTGTTTACATGTTATCTTCTAGAAACAATTGTATTTCCATTATTTGTTTTGATGGAAATCTTTCATAAAAAGCATTCCCCAGCATAAAAATAATAAAACATTTTTTCAGCATTCTGGCAAGATTTCTAAGAATACAAAAGTTCAAAAGGAAGCATGAGAGAGAGAGAGACTTATGTTGCACGAACACGACAATGTTAAAATAGAAAATATGTGGACACATAATAAATTTTTAAAAGTACACACAATATGTTTGTCTCACATGATAAAATGTCCGCACTACACAGAGAGCGCTACATAGAATGCTCTTTAGCTTTTAGGTCAAGAAATTTTATAGACACCCTTAAAATGGGGAAATTGATATACGTGTCCGAAAGTAGAACATGGAGACAGATCAGCAGCAAATTTATATCCTGTCCTCTGAATGTGAGCCAAATTCTCTCTTTTCTCTTCTTGTTGTCAAGCATCAGAGGCAGGCACAGAATCACCAAGAAAGCATTCAGTAACAAATATATCTTCTCCTTCACCTTCTAGTATAACCATTGGCATAAACTGGTTATTGTACAATGAAGCTGTCATAAGCTAAACTTTTATAAAGCAAAAAGAAATAGTACACTGAAGGACATACAAAGAACTTTGCTGTGTCCCAATCTTTTCTCACAGAGAACATTAGATGTACCATGTTCAAAGGCCTCTGTGTGTTAGTAATTCTCCGCGGAAACATCTGATTCGTTCTCATCTCTTACATGAAAGATAAAATAATAATTCATGTTGTAGAATCCAAATGTATAACAGTGTGACGACAAAATCACAAATTCGCAGCAGAAGTGTTGATTGTTGTTTCTGCTTCAGCCTCAACTGCAAGCCTAAACTTGAGAACTTTGTGAAGGCCAGTTATAGGTTGTATTTGTTTAGATGAGGCTGAATTTGAATCTATGATGCATGTTTCCTTGATAAGATTTCTTTCTGATGGTCCTGTCTCCCGGTGCAGCGTCACCGTTTCTCCATCTGCAAACATGAATATAAAGGTTTCACTTTAGGGGCTGTTTGTTTCGCGTAAAAGTTCGTAATTCGTAATGACTTACAACCCAGTTACAACTACGGCGTTTGTTTGGACCGTAATTCGTAAAGACTTACACAACCCAATTACCCCTCACTTGCAACCCAATTACCACTCACTTACAGCCCAGTTACAGTTAATTTTGTGGTCATGCAAATTTGTATTATTTTTTATGTTAATATTAAATTTTTTTAATATTTAGCATTTTTAATATTTATTTGTAATATTAAAACTTTTTAAATCACCAAATAGTTAATTTTGTGATCAACTTTTTCACTTACGACTTATACATTACGACAACCAAACACCGTAAAGCACAATACACTTTTTCACTTACAACTTTATATTATCAACCAAACACCATAAAGCTTACATGCATGTAACTCATTTACAAATGTAAAAGACTTTACCAATTACAACTTACGAATTACGGCCAATTACGACAACCAAACAGACCCTTAACTTTCCAGAAAGAAACATTTCAGAATGCCACTCATGATTCGAAGGAATATTTCCTCTGTAAATTCTGTGATCTTGGTTGGTTAGTGAAGAAAACTGTAAAAGTAGAAGGCCACAGGAGTATTGAAAGAATGCTTTCAGGAAGTAAGTGATGTTTTGCCATTGAATGTGGTGAAAGAAAGAAGTGAATTTGTTTTGTCTTCATATCTTTATTTTTATACAATTAAAGAAATCTAAAATTATAATTTGATGAAAATAACTTATAGTCTCAACAATTGGAACAACGAAACGTTTATTCAGAAATCGGGGTCCAGAAATGTTAGTTAGAGGTTATCAGAAAGTTGCTATAGCCTGCATTTCGTTTTCTTTCATTGTCATCTTCTGTATTGTGTGTATATATGTGTACTGCATAGGAGTTCTTCCCCTCATGCATTTTTGGGATCTTTATAATGTTTCGTTACCATCTCTTTAATGAAAAGAGTGCTTATACTCCACCTTTTCCTTCAAAAGAAATAATAATTTGGAGACAACAAAGCATATAACAAAAGTAAGGAATTGCGGGATGTCTCTCGTGGAATCTCAATAATATACAGAGGCGAGCTATTTTGTAATGAGACAAATGTTTGCCTCCCAAGGAGGATAATAAATCACTTGCCCTAGCTAAGTTTAGTTCCTAAAGTTATTGTCGGTCAGGAAAAGCTTCTGCTTATGATTTGGTTCAATTCCTCATAAAAATGATATACTCAATCATGCAAATTTTAATATACAATGCAAGTAGAAAAACATTACCTCGATCAGAGAAAAGGTAGCATGTCCCAATTGACTCTTGATATTCCCCAATCTGTTACCACTCAAAAGAAATCATAGAATAATAATTCAAGTAAGTTTAATAAACAATGACTTGTATTAGACAAATTGCAAACTGAAATTATATATGTCCAGGTACCACTATCACAATAATGCTACCAACTCATTGAGTAACATATCCTCAACACAACAGAGAAGCCTTAAATCTTTCAATTTGGAATCATCTTACTAGCTCCTTTCACTTCTCATTGATGGAAAACTCAAAAAGAGAATTGCAATCAACCGTTCTCAAAACATAATAACAGAGTCTGTAGAATCTAGACTGTGGAAAAAGAAATGCTAAAGTCATAATTGTTATATGAAGCGGGTTAGATGCATGGAGGATGAAAACGAATGCAACTAGTAGCTTAGAGATGGAAAATGTTGCCTTATATGATACAAGGAGATCCTAGATAGATTTCAAGAACAAAGTCAGAAACTGTGAACATCACATAAAATGGCTATTTTATGTAGTATTAATTGACACATGATTATAACTGCAGATCCGATGGCCCCCTCTTCCTTTGGTGCTAGGGTTTTACCCGAGCATCGCCCCCTCCCCCAGACTCTCCCCATTCCATAGCCACCATCCTTCTTCCAATAGATCCCCTCCCCCTTTTCGCTATGCTCTCTAACATTCACCAAGACAGATCTCTCACCATCCCTTTTCCCCCTCTGATCTAGCAAGGCTTTGTCAACTATGCCCCTATTGTCGTTCCTACGCAGCTCATCGAAGAAGACTCACAGTTCTGGTCTTTATCTCTTATTGAAAAAATCTTGGGGAAGCCGATTTATGCTGATAAGGTTCACCATGGCTTCTCTCAGCTCTGATCGCCCCAACAAGAGTGGGAGATCATCCCAAAGAATTGTGGGTTCTTGTTTCAATTTACCTCATTTGTGGAGTGTGATCAGGATCAGGTCCTCTTTTAGTGACCATGGGTCCTCGATGATGCTACTCTCACGGTGGAGTCATGGACTCCAACCTTTTGCCACTCCCCTGTGTCCTTTCAAAGGCCATTCTTTCAGTTCGCCTACCAGACTTCCTACTGGTGCTATGGACGAAAGCTCCTCTCGAGCTCATCATTACAAAGGTCGGTGCCTTGTCCGACTAGATGATACCACCGAGTTTCTTTTCAAAGGTCATTGTGCTCGGATTGCTATCGAGGTAGATACCTCTCGCCCTCTTCTCCTAGGTACAAACACCTCATCGCGGATCATATTCTCCCTTTCTGGCAAACCTACAAATATAAGCAAATTCACCTCTTTTGTCGACATTGCGATTGTGTTGGCCATCGCTTGACTGATTGTGCGCGTCAAGATGTCATGCAACACCCTCCGCTGGCTGCAACTCTGTCATCCTTCGATCCAATGTTGATATGGCGAACTCGGCATGCATAATCTTACCTTCAGCTAATGACGATTTAGGAGTTCCCATCCCATGGATCCATGTACGCCGGTGATGTCAGAACCCTAATGGCCTCTGGAAACGACGACGAATCATGAACTCCCTCAGTCCACTACTCCCAAAAATCTTTGCTCCTTCTGGAAGGCCCTAGAGGCTTCTCGGCCATGCGCGTCGTCACGTGCTCAGGTCCCATCTTCTTCAGGCCTGATTCAAAACTCATTTGGGCCACTTAGTAAGATAATAATTCCTTATCTGATGAAATTTTGGGAGGTGGTCTTGCAGCCCAACATGCTAGGTCTCCAGCCTATAACGATGTTGGGTCTATGGATCAGGGGCCCTCCTTCAACAACGCCCATCATGATTTTGGGCTTCTTTCAGGGGCAGCAATGAATCCCCTCTACTCTGAGGTCATCTCCTACTCTCCCCCTACAACAACACTCTCCACTCATTGCCAGGATCAGCTTTCACTCACCCACGAGCAGGCGGTCCAAAAGGTGCAAGCAACACGGCTTCAGTTCTCCTGAGTCTGCACCTTCCCTACCTCCATGGAAGATGACACACCCTTCGATCATTTCTCAAGAGGAAAGATAAAGAACCACTAACCGACTCTCTAGGCCCTCATGGCATCACAATCACTAAACCAAAGATTAAATCAACTGTGAATAAGAGGCTCTCCAAGTCAGTAAAGACCACAACATGCAATGTTGAAGATGACAGCTCTCTGATAACTCAGTTCTCCCATTACTTATGATTCTCAGTGCTGATTGCACCCCGAAGATGCTCATGGAGATGGGTCTTCCTGCGGGTGTGACATAAACTGTATTGGTCTGCTTTTTTTTTTTTTCTTCTCCATTTTTGTATGCTAGCAAAAAGGAATATATTTTCATCTGCTTATTTGTTTTTAATTCCAATATCAGTATACATGTTTTCTCATTTATTTCCTTGCAATTCAGTACAGGAACTCTGTACTAGTCACACTTGGAATGCATTGAGTTATTTGAACAAGAATTAATTATCTTTCAAGACTACCATACAGTGTTGATTAGAGTCAATTAATTACTCACCAGCTTCAAACGATCACCAATTACCAATACAGGATTCAATGTGTCCAATCCCTGCAAGGAATTACAATAATGTTTCAAGTGTAGAAAATATAAATGAATGCGCGGAAAGAATCTACTCGATGTTTACACAACAGATGCTCTGAATGAAATCAATTTTAAGTAAATTAAAGGAAAACACTAAAGTAAGTGTTATACTTTTGTAGACCGTGAAGATAATATTTTAAAGGATAAAACTAAAAACAGGATCAAGATTGATTTCCGAGAGTTGGTAGGCATTTGGCCCCGACGGGTTCCCGCTGGTAACGTCCCTCCCTGCAAAGTGGGAGGTTACAAGTTCAATCCCCATAGTTGTCGAACGGGGATTTGACTTGGTAATTAGTGATGTGTGCTTGTGTATAGGGTGGAGGGTGACCTCCATCCTTCCTCTCAAAAATGAATTAGTAGGAATTTGCGTGTGACTGGAAGTCACAAGTTTGCGGCATGGCACCAACCAATATAATGACAGGAAGTTTCTCCCCTATTTCCAGAAGAGGCGGGAGAATCAACCTTGGTATCCATAACTAGAAAGTGAAGAAAAGGGGAAATGTTTTTGTACCTCTCTAACTTTCAGTTTCTATTTTTATGTCTCCCTCAACTTCATTCAGTTTTATCCCTACCATTTATAACTCTTCCACCCTTATTACTTACTCTCTATTACCTCCTCCGTCAAAGGACAAAATCTTTTTAGTTTGCCATGAGAAAACTGAAATCAATTATGGGTTACTACTACTAATGTCATCATACTATTGGTGGTTCCATGAAATTGCTTATGTTTCTATCTATGACACAAAAAATGCTTTCTTGTTACTGAAATTTCTTTCACAAGGTTCCTCTTCTTCACATGTTAGTGTCATCATCTTCATTCTAGTGTTTTTAACTTTCATGATATTGAATTATTTTACCTCTCATAATTAAGGTCAAAACTCTCCAGAATCGGCGCATGAATTTGAAATATTGCTGCCAGAATGATAGAACTGCAATAGGTGAACAATTATGAAAAGGATTAAAAAGACCAAATTAAAAAGGTACCCATGAATGAGAACTAAGAAACCTAACTACATAACTATCAAGACTCAAAGTCACAATTGGGAAACTTGCTGCCCAGGTGACAAATCTATCGCGAGAGATAACTTAGAAAATTTCAATGAATTTTCACATCCATCAAAGAGAAGTTGTCACCAAGAATTCACTCACCGAGAGAAGAAAGGGAGCGTTGCATGGAATGTCAACTTGCACACAAACATCATCCAAGTCAAGCAAAACATACTCTTCTGCATCTTTTACTTGTTGTTCATCTTGCTCCAAATTGGTCTCCATTGCTTTGTACCTTCATCAAGTAAAGCAAACATCACTATAATTAGATTAATAAAAATGAAACCTTTTGAAAAAACACCATGGTAACTGTATTACTTTCACACAACACCACTAGAACTTCAATTACATTACTGAAATTTCCAAATATCTTGAAGAGTTCAGTTCTAGTTACTCAAAGTAATTAGAGAAAAAAATAAGCGGGTTGAAACTGGTAATAGAACATACCCGATCGATTGTCGCTAGATGGAGATTGTCGCTCGATGGAGGCGGTGATTTGGGAGAAATAAAAAAGCTCTTCCATTTTCCCTATTTATATCGGGTCTTTTCTTACCGGGTTTCAATCAACCCCCCTCGAATGGGACCCGGTAAAAGTCAAGCGACTATCACTTGTTTGCAGGTCACTAATTTCTCAGCTGTATAAACAACCTTTGGCCGAGTGACATCACTCCTCCTCATGTGTTCGGAGGTTCCGCGTTCGACTCGAGGTGTTCTCAACCAGGTAATATTTGTTAGTTTCTAGGATCCAATTTGACAACTAATCAATGTCACCGATCTAATTAGCCAGGTCGGTGAATATCAAGTGGGAGATTTTCCGTTCAATAGAACGTTTCTTAATAAAGAACCACCTTTCAATTACCTTCCTTGGTTAAACACCAATTAGATTGATATGAGTCAGTCTCAATATACTGAATATTAGTATAACCCCTGTATAAAGAAAGTTAATTCACTTATACAGTACTTGGAGTGAGGTACGCTTATAGCGAATCTCCTTAAGACAATTATGTCCTCCGCTACGGTGCTAACGGGTTACTGGACGCTGTTCTCTCAAGATACAACACTCCTTCACGGTATTTGGATAGCACTACCAAATCACCGTACAGTCGAACCGTAGTTAACCAGTACCTTCACAGGATTATCAAAGCAGCAGGACCAAGACAAATTTCAGGAAGAATATTTGTCATTACTTTGGAGGAACACCTATTGTAGAGAAAGGAGGAAAGTAGATGAATACTCTTCTTTGGAAGTCACAGATTCAGACAACAATTCTATTAAAGAATCTGTTAATTTTTTGAGCCTTCTTTCAGAACGAATTTTCAGAATCTGTTGGAAGTCGCTTCGGAATCTGTGTTGCAGAATTCTCACTTCCTGTTGGAAGTCACTTCAAACCCGAGTTGCAGAGTTCTCACTTCGGAATGCAGAAGAAGGAACTCATTTTCCTTTTCTGTATTTTTTCTGTTTCTGTGTATTTTTATTTGAGAGGGGAGGGGTAAAACTGTCCGAACCCAACCGAACGGTTGCAACGGTTCAGTCTGAACTGTTGCAACCGTTCGTTTCAGACAGAAACCACCCAACTGTTTGCGGCGGTTCTCTGTCTGCCGTTGCGCTGATTCGGGTTCGGATCCGGATGGCGGAGCAGGTACGATCCGCGGTAACCTATACCGGTGAGACCCGGTTCAAAAAGAACTGGACCGGATAGGGAACCCGAGCCCGAGCCTGGCGCCAGGGCCGGCGGCGACACGCGCGCGTGTAGGCATGGTTTCCCCCTAATCGCGCGCGAAAACTCCAATTACCCAAAGGGCACACCCTTTGTTCCCATTTTTCTTTATTTAAACACTTCAAACTTTCATCCCATGACCAATGTGGGACTAAATGCTTTTAGCTACATTTAGTCCCCTTTTGGCTTTGAATTAGACAAACTTTAAACTTGAATATCTCATTCATTCGAAGTCAGAATTGAACATGTGAATATACCACGTCCATCCCCAATGGAAGGAGAACACACTCCAACCATTATCTAATTGATTCTATCAACAGATCTCGCCGTAATTCAACTCAAAGATTCACATTTATTCTTCATATTTCCCAACAATCCCCCACAATGAATGGAGATTCAAGGAATTGACACACAAAGAGACTGACTCTATACTAAAAGTACTTTAGAAAAGAAACTGCATTAGGAGAGGTGAACTAGGTCTTGAACCTTCTATAGCGAAAACTTTATCGGACTTACTGGCTAATCAGTGAACTAAGTATTGAACTGTTAGTCGTAAGTATAAGCCAAGTCAACAAGTTTCACACAGTAACTTTTCAAATCAACTTTGATTCTCGGTTGTGTCCATTTTGGCCCTGGATATTCTTAGTTTCAGAGAGTATTTTTAGGGAATAACAGCCTCCATAGAAATTCCTAAAGAGCCGACGCAACTTTATACTCACATAGGTGATCGTCCTATTAAGTGTAGTCTACTCTACTCCACTTGTTTAGGAACAAGATAAAGTCATCATTAAAAGCATTAAGCTTATCCTTAATCCACTTGTATAAAGCACTTGTGTGCACTTTAGGAATGGATTGGAGTCAAGCTCCTAAGTGCTTACTTGCTGAGCCAATCATAACTAGTTTTTCCTCTTGAACTTATTCCGTGGGATCTCCAGTCGCTAAGTGAGATTTCTATTAAGTTGACTCGGTAAGGTTAGACTTTTAGACCCATTCTCCTCGATGCGCAGTTTATACGCTCTCCACTTAAATCTTTGGTAAGCGGATCCACTAAATTATCTTTGACGAGACAAAGTCAATAGAGATAATTCCATTTGAGAGCAACTGCTTAAAAGTATTATGTCTATGACGAATATGTCTAAACTTACCGTTGTATATAAAATTTTGTGCCATAGATATAGCTGCTTGATTATCATATGTATGCATAAAGCGGGCACTGATTTTTACCATAATGGTATATCTTTCAAAAATTGTTGAAACCATTCTGCTTCTTCTCCGGCCTTATCTAAGGCTATGAATTCTGATTCCATAGTAAAACGGGCAATACATGTTTGTTTGGACGATTTCTAGGATACCGCTGCTCTCCTAGAGTAATACGTATCCGCTAGTTGATTTTTATTCCTCAGAATCTATAATCCAATTAGCATCACTGTATCCTTCAAGTACAGGTAGATATTGTCCATATCTCAAGGCATATTCCTTTTTATATGATACGTAACCTAATACTCATAGTAGAGCAGTCCAATGATCATCACTAGGGTCACTAGTGTATCTACTTAACTTGCTTACAGTGTAAGCAATATCGGGTCTAGTGCAATTCATTAAATACATTAGATTTCCGATAATCTGAGAATACTCCAACTGACATACTCCAGTTCTTGTATTCTTACGAAGGTGGATATCTAGGAGAAAATAATTTGTATTCTCCTTTATCTCATGATCCTTGAATCTTTGTATCATCTATCCACGTAGTGAGATTGAGATAGACTGATTCCATCTAGTGTTCTTATGATTTTAATTCCTAAAATTACATCAGCAACCCCCAGATCCTTCATGTCAAAACTGTTGGATAACATTCTTTTAGTGGACTTAATAATTTCAATATTAGTTCCAAGTATCAACATGTCGTCTACATAAAGACAAACAATGATACATGCATTTTCAACTGTTTTAGTGTAAACACACTTATCGCATTCATTGATAGTGAATCCATTTTTGATGATGATACTATCAAATTCTCATGCCATTGTTTTGGAGCCTGCTTTAGACTGTATAAGGATTTCACCAATTTACACACTTTTTGTTCTTGGCCCTTGACTATAAATCCTTCAGGTTGCTCCATATATATTTCTTCATTTAATTCACCGTTTAAGAATGCAGTCTTGACATCCATTTGATGGATATCTAAGTTATGCAATACTGCAATTGCAATCAACATCCGAATGTAGGTTATTCTTGTTACTGGTGAATAAGTATCGAAGTAGTCAAGTCCTTCCTTTTGTCGATAGCCCTTGGTTACTAATCTAACCTTGTACTTATCGATAGATCTATCGGGTTTTAATTTTCTTTTGAAAATCCACTTACACCCAATTGGTTTACTGTCAGGAGGCAAGTTTGTCAATTCCCAAGTATGATTACTTAGTATGAATTCTATTTCGCTATTTA
>JAVJIF010005753.1:0-54654 GCA_038442645.1 Agave tequilana
TTTTAAATTATGTACATAAAATATGCAGTTTAGATTATGATTTATACATATTATTACTGCAGTTACTATTAATTTATTTTTATGTTAAGTGAGGTACCTATGGACCCAAGGCCAATCAATTCTGATGTTCTGCACCTTCAGGAGAGGCATCGATCTTCTTAGACCAACTCGAGATGGGTATTTCTTTATGAATTTGATTTTTAGAAGTGTTTATATTTATATTTTAAAGTTGGTTAATTATAGTCTTTAACTGCAGGATCTTGACGGTTGATTGTGTGATCGAGTATATCCGTCCGGCAGGGTTTTTCACTCAATCTCCTTTGAGATGGGTGAGTGGCCCTTGCTGACGGCTCTTGATAATTGCGATTTCATGTATGGTTTATATACTTTTTATATCTATTTTTGTGACATTTAATTCTGAAATCACTTAGAGGGGTAAATAAGTAATATGCTAATTAATGCGAAAATTAAAAATTTTAACTAACGATTCTACTGTAATTAAAACAATTAGACAATCCCACGCATATATAGAAATTAAACACAAGTGATATCAAACATGTCATGATAAGTACAATATAAGTATGCAAGATATATAAACAAGTGAGTAGAGTAGCGAGATAGAAAGAAAGCAATCGCAAACATAGAGATATGTTTCGATGTTTGAACAACTTGCTCTACGTTCTCGCCTTCACTACAGTGAAGAATTTTCACTATAACTCGATCCCGCAAGATCACCAATACTACAAGTTCTCTCATGAACTCTTGGAGTCGTAAGTCCCTCACCATTCCCGTACACCAACACAAGAACTCACAAGCTCGTTCGAGGCCGCAATCTCCAAATGTCCAAATACAAAGATTGAAACACCTGAGATCTAGACTCTTGATCCTCAAGAAACTCTCACAAACAATTGATTCATATAGAATAGATCTAGGAGGGGAAGCTCAAGCTTGTGTGAGAAAACTAGAGAGATTGAGATTTTGTGGGTCAAGAAACTCTTTGAAAAACTCCTCTAAGGATAGAAACTTTGGCTCTCAAAAACTTGTACTAACTCTTCTTGAAAACTCCCTGAAAGATTGAAAATATTGGCTCAAGAAACTTGGTAAAAATCTCTATTAAAATGGAGAAATATTAGCTCCTCAAAACTTATAAAAAATCTTGTTAAAAATATTAATCCCGTGCTCTATATATAAAGGTTTGAAAACAAAAAAAACAATTACAAAAATACCCCTTAATAGTAGTCGTTGGCAACTGTTCACAAAAGAAAAAAAAGAAAAAATTTAATAGAGGTTCCCCCAACAGCTAGTTCAAATAGTCATTGGGGCGTGGCCCTCACAACCTGGTCAACCGGCTCTATAGACGGTCGACCGCCTGGCCAGACCAGAGAGCACAAACTCTCTAGTTGGTCGGCCGACAACTGTAACCGGTCGACTGGCCAAGCAGCCCCCTTTTCTTTTTTTTTTTTTAAATTTGTTTTAAAAAACTCTTTAAAAATTTAAATAAAAATCTATAAAAAATCCTAAAAATAACCAATAACATATGTGAACAAAATTAACATATATTTCTAATAATTAATTTCTCTTCTAGATTTTAAATGTATTTCTAAATATAAACTATTAAAATATTTACATTAAACTCTTTAAAATTTAAATAAATTTTTACAAATTCCACAAAAATAGTTCTTGTAATTACCATTATGAGCACAAATATGTGTGATTAAAAATCAATATATATTACAAACATGTGAACTTCTTTTTGAGATTTCAAATTCATTTTTCAAATATAAACTATTTAAAAATATTTTTCCAAAACTAAAACTTTAAACTTTAAACTTTAATAAACAAGTTTTTCAAAAACTTGTGTAAGCATAAAAACAACTTATTAAACTCTTATGAAGCTCCAATGTGTATAGATATCTCTAATACACATATAAACCAATATAAACTTATTTTTGGAATTTCTCACATAAATGTAATACCTATGTTTTTCAATACATGATTTAATAATGATAACAGTATTTTAATTTGTATATGTATTTTGTATTAAGAAATTTATTATTATTTAGTGTGAGTTTTTTATTTTTAATTGTACTAATTACCATTATCATTCTTGATTATTATTATTATTAATTAAATTATATCATTTCCTTTTCTAACTCATTCTTTTTCTTTTATTTTCATTTTCTTTTTATTGTTTTAGCTCAAAGCCAGCCCAGCCCATCACCTCCCCCCTTATATTTCTCCTCTTCTTCTTCTCCCTCTCGTACCCCCTATAAACCCCAGCCTCTTCTTCTTCTCCCTCTCGTACCCCCTATAAACCCCAGCAGAACTGTACTCCATGAGCCGCTGCAGCACCCTCTTCCCTGCTCTCGCTCGCCTCCACATCCCATGCACCACAGCCGCCACTCCCTTCCCCGCGATCTGCACACGCATCCAGCCTCACGCCGACTGACCGCGACCTTTCCATCTTTATCTCCTCTCAATCTTCTCTCCTCTCCTCCTCCACAGCCGAGCCTCTATGATCGGCCACTAATATTGCATTATTTATTGTCACATTTTTCATATTTATTTTGTAATGAACCCTGCTGTTAAATTATCTTTTTGTCTAATGTTGTGCAGGCCTTGTTTAATAGAGGAAAGAAAATGAGCCCAAAAGGCCAATTAAATTCAAATTTAAACGAGATTAATCAAAATCAAGGATTGGGATAATTTTAACTGAAGATCAGAGTGTATCAGTAAAGATAATACGAATAAAAATCAGTTAAAATCAGATTTATACGGTTAACTTGAAGAATAATGGATATGTCATCAAATCCAGAGCTCAAAATTGAAAATCCAATTGAAGATAAAAGAGTACCAGAGCAATGTTCTCACGCTCCAAGATCTGGCCCTACGGCCAGATCTTGGACGCGAATCCACGATAATCTAGTGGAATCAGGGGAGTGTTTGCTCCTCTATCTTCAGACGCTTCTCCCCTCTCCATTTCAGCTATAAATATTGAACACTTCGAAAGCAAACGGGCATCACTCCAGCAAAGAGTTTAAATAGACTTTTTTTTTCTAGTTTAACTTAGTTTTTTATTTTTATTTATGTAATTTTTTGTTTTTATGTAAACTTAGATTAGAGAAGAGATCCATGATAAAAAGAGAAAGAAGATTGTATTGAGAAGTGACACCGATGTAATTTTCTTTCCTTTCTATCATTGTTTTTCAATCGAGTCAAAAGTTTCCTTTTTTCTTCTTCTTACTTTGCCTTTTGTGTTTGATTAAATATCCAAGTGAATTTAATAGCATCAGAATATGCCTTGCCTTTGCGAGTTTCACTGATAGCTCATGATAATGGATTCCTCCTTTTAAGTGTACATATTATTTCATGCTTGCTCATCTTGATGATGTAATATGGACGGGAACTGAGTCCGATCTTATGGGTTATGCGTTGATTGCCTCCGAAGTAAAGTAAACCTTCGCCAACGATCCAAGGTACGATAATCAACACAAGAGTTAAGTAACTTTTTCTTACTTTATTTCTTTGTTAGAATCACTCTAAAGAAACCAACACTTTCTTTATTTTTCTTTCTTTTTAACTTAGTTTCCTTTTAACACCAACAACATTTTCTTCTATCTTCTTCTCTTCTAACTTAACTTTTTTCTTTTCTATTTAAAACTAAGAAGAAATTATTTAAGCGGTATTAGTAAACTAAGAAAGAATTACTAAACGATTCCATCGTATTCCCTCCTTGTGGATCATGACTCATGATTGTGCATGCGCATTGTACATTTTGTATAACTTATGTCACATTTTCTTCAATTATTTTTAAACAAAACTCTACTTTTTAATGTATTTTTCATGTTCAGTGGTATGCAGTGTAATTAACAAAGAAAATGGAGGGATTGATAGATTTATCCAATTAAATTCAAATAATTCAAAAGATCAAGCAAATCAAGGGATCAATTCAAATCCAAGGTTCTAGAAGCTATTTTATCTAAAAACTGAATTTATCAGATAAGATAATATCATCTAATTTTAAGGAGAAAATGGATTATTTGAAAACTTTTATCGGTTTCACTGAAAATAAATGGATATCTTATCAATTCTAAAAGACAAACTGAAAATCTAAGAGGATAAATGGATAGAGAGAAGATCAACAGATTAGATGAAGCAATTTAAATTCTGATTCAAACTGGATACATTTTAGTATTTTAATCATGATTTTCGCTACCGAAACTCAAATCTGATGATTCAAGATGTCCAGAAAGACGACTTATTGATCACTCTTTTCAAATCTGTCATTTAATAAGTAATATTCAGCAATCAACACGATAACAAGCTGCAGATCAGAATTAAATTTCTACATAAAATTCTGGATAAATCAAATCAACTTTGGAGATAAAAGGAGGATTCAAATTCAGAAATAACCAGCTCTCTTTATCTTCATATGCTTCCTATCCCTCTGGTTTTCTCCTATAAATACCCTCATATCTCGAAGGCAGAATTAGCACCATCTCAGAGAGAGCTTTACTTTAGGATTTTCTTTTCTTCTTCAATGTAATTTTTATTATTTTATTTTTCTTTTTAGCTTAGGTTAGAGAGAGTTACATGATTAAAAAAGAGAAAGAGTTATTGTAGAGTGACACTATTGTAATCCTTTCTCAAAAAACTTAAATTGAAGGTGACAATCAATAGAGGTTTCTCACTTTTCTTCATTGTGCTCATCTCGCCGAAGCCTTACTTTCCTTCATTCTTTTCTATTACTTCGCTTTATTTCATGTTAAAGTAAATTTTTGTTATGATTCAAATAGTAGAGGTAAATATTCTTCTTTTATTTCTTTTTATTTTTGATTTTTGCATCAACACTTTTCTTTATCTCTTTTTATTTCTTTTTCTTTATAATTAAAACAACAACAACACCACCATCTCTTCTTCTATCATCTTCTTCTTAACTTAACTTAATATTTTTATTTTCTTTTTATAAACTGAGAAGATAAGTATTAGCTAGTTTTGGTAAATTAAAGAAGAAACTTACATAACGCTTCCATAACTGTCTCCCTCTGTGGATCACAACCTGTTAGCCCTAGTCTACACGGTAGCATCGAGGACCTAGCATTATTCTAAAAGTTTGTATTTTTCTGTGCAGGTCAAAATCGATCAACAAATTTTGGCGCTGTTGCCGGGGAGGGACGGTAAGTTATCTTTTTTTTTTTGATTCACTTTAACAATTTAATCCTTTTTTCTTCTCTGCTTTGATGTATAGGGGCTAATTTTAAAAAGTTAGGAGTTGCAGTGGACATATTGCTACTTTGTGCCTGTCCAAAAAGGCAGAGTATCAGAACCCAAGCTGTGGTGAACTACTAACTGTAGTTTCTTACAGATTGCTTGATTTTCAGAGATTTAACTCTTTGCAATTATTAGTTTATCTGTTTAACTCATTTTGTACATGTTTCTAATCAACAGTAACTTGTTGCTTTGTAAATACTAAAAAGCACTTAGACCCTTGCATCTTAAGGCATCTGTCAATTTCGTTTCTTTACATTACTATTGAAGAGTGCTGGAGAAAAAGGTACGTCTGCATTGCATATATCTTAGAACACACTTATATGTTATATTGCTTGGATGTTTTTTTTGCTATATACCTGCACACGAGCACAAAAACGATCTAAAGGCATATCCTTAAACAAAATAAGGTGGGGAAGTCATTACCCTTCCTTTGCCTAAAAACTATCTCCTCACTCACGACGCATCCTAACCTAAAATTGAGTAGACGTTGGCCCTAGAGACATCTCTGACTCAAATAGGGATTGACCTAAGAGAAAAGTTGTTAGAAGTTGACTCTTGCCAAATCGGTGTCTAAGGTTGGGGATTGAGGGGCGAAACCCCGAAGGCTGGTGGTTTAGTATAATTAGGCCCGTTGCTTAGGCACGGATACCTCCCACCAATCTTACCCCTACCTAGCCGATTAACTTGTGGTCAGGTTCTACAATATACCTACTGTGGATAATCAACAGTTAGGAGTCGTCTAAGTCTAAACTCTACCCTAACATAGACTAGATTTTTCTTTGTTTTCTTGTTTGTTTATTTGTATGTTTTTGTTTGTTCTTGTGAAAATGGATTATAATTACATTATTCTGATTATAACTCAAATTCATATTTTACCCCAACCTCTTTTAATTCGGATATTACCAACCCGGCATTGTATAACTTTAACTCTAACCAACCAAGTATGCCAGATTGGTCTTATCCGAATCAATATATGTCCCAATCCTAGTAATATGAACAAGAATGGGATAATCATCACCACTCTTCACCGAGTCAGTGGGGATACAACTTCCCCGAGTCTTACTATCAATGACCTTACCAACAAACAGCTTCATATACTCCATACCAAGACGAACCTATAGAAGAAAAAACTTCTTTAGAAAATATTTTTAAAGCCTTCCTTGAGTCCACAAGACAAATACAAATCATACAAATCATAGCGGACTCAATTCTCCCAAACAATTCTCAAATCTAAGATCCGTACTCTAATTTTCAAGTCGAACCACAACAAGAAGAACATGTTAACTTAGAAAAGAGCATAGAATTCATGATTCAGTCCAAAAATGATATTACTCAATCCCAAACGGATTGTCTCAAAACTCACAATAGGCTAGAATCAAAAATGAGTTATTTGGTCAACACAATTAATGATAGGAATGAGGAAAGTGTACCTAACACTTTTTGACCATTCCTAATTCTCTTAGCCATATTGATGAAGAATCATGGTATCTTGGAGATTTTAACCAAGATTCAATTTCACCACATAATTTCGAACTTGATCAATATCAACCTATTGACAAATTGGCAAGTTTTCATTTCAATGTGATTGAACTTAAATATGAATGTGACACTGATTTTCAATATTGTGATTCAGTTTCACTTTTTGAATCTATGCTGACTCCGGTATCCTTACCCGATTTGAACCCAATTCCAAAGCCAACATTGATTCTTATCCCTATAGAGCTTGAACATAAACCACCTATGTTGGATAATCACATTCTATTGTAGGAAATGAATGTAAACTTGAATTCTATGATTTGGACCAAACTCACGGACCAACTCCAACTCTCGAACATAAACTTAATTTGAGTTTTATTCCCAAGTCAGTTTCGGTTTCTATTCCTTTCATTGTTGAACCCAAATCATCCATTCCACAAAACCACATTCATTGTTGGACCAAGGTGTATATCAATATGACTCTGTGATGATATCCCAAGATTGGTCATATAATCAAAAAAATTTCATGCTGGATCTTGCATGATCCTATTCATATTGGGGTTTATAAAAATGTTAATAGGAAAGATGTGATGAAAGGTAGGTTCCATGAAAATTCACAGTATCTAAATTGGGCAGAAATGTTTGGCCCAATGAGACCATCACTGGAACCACCACCTTGAGGTGACAATTTTCTTCCCTTTCTCCTTTTCCATGTATTATTGCATTTCATTCATACATTGAGGACAATGCATGAGTTAGGTATAGGGGAGGGTTACTAACATATTAACTTTACTAATTTAAAAAATCATTTCTTTAAAAACTTTTTGAAAATGAAAATAATACTTTGACTTATTTTTGTAAGAAATTAAGTTAGATTTAAGGAATAAGAAGATCATAATTAGAATTTCTTATACTTGGTCAAATAAAATTATTTGTTGATTTTGAGGTTAGGAAGAAAAATTGAAAAAGTAATTTAGGCTTGATTTTTACCTTAATCAGATATGAACACTTTATACACTTACACACTTAAGATTCTAAAACAAAGATTCTTATGCCTTATAAAAAAATAAAAAATTATTATATAAAATTCTCTGATTAAGTTGGGATTTGTGCCTCATAAAACATAAGTATTCACGCCTAAAAGTGGTTCATGTAATAAATAGAGCCTTAGTTTTGTGACCTTATTTGCTCGAGTCCTAGGTCTTTGGGGTGTTTTCTCGCTCGGTGCCCTAAAACTGTCCAGTTTGGGAGTCACCGACCAAGGCTCGTTACTTGGGCAAATTATAAAACCTAATAGAGTTAAGGGATATTACCACCATAAATGAAAAAAATATAATAAAAATAATAAGGCATGAGAGTTAAGAGTTGAAAAATCCCGAGTCAAATTTTCACGATCATAATGTGCATATGACTTAGGGTAAAATAATAGATTAGATGAGAAATATAATTTTAATCCTTACCTTAATTGATAATAAGTTTTTGAATAGAGACTAAGTTTAGAAATGACTAAGTTTTGATAATCCTATGACTTATAGATTACTTAAATTTTTACATTAATACTTCAAATATTTTTCTTTCAAAATGCGTTTTCAAAAAATCTAATACTTTATTTTTCTTTCTTTATGGATTTTGTGGGTGCAATCCACTGAAAACCCTCACGAGACAAAACTCGTCCTCTAGGGTTAACCTAGAGGTTTAACGGCTTGTTGCATGTGCTAAGTGCAACTATGACTCCTACGAAAGTGAGTTAATATTAGGTCAGTTTTACTTTTCTTTTCTTTTTTTTAGCTCGAGGACGAGCAAAGATAAGTGTGGGGGTGTGATTGTGCACGTGCATTGCACATTTTGTATAACTTATGTCGCATTTTCTTCATTTATTTATAAATAAAACTTACTTTTGAATGTATTTTTCATGTTCAATGGGATGTAGTGTAATTAACGAAGAAAATGAAGAGATTGATAGATTTATCCAATTAAATCCAAATAATTCAAAAGATCAAGCAAATCAAGGGGGTCAATTCAAATCCAAAAGTTCTAAAAGCTATTTTATCCAAAAACTAGATATATCAGATAAGATAATATCATCTAATTTTAAGAGAAAAATGGATTGTTTGAAAACCCTATCAGTTTTGCTGAAGATAAATAGATATATTATCAATTCTAGAAGACAAACTGAAAATCTAAGAGAATAAATGATAAAGAGAAGATTAACGGATGAGATGAAGCAATTTAAATTCGGATTTAGACTGGATATATTTTAATTTTTTAATCATAACTTTCGCTATCGACACTCAAATCTGATGATTCAAGATGATGCAGAAAGAAGACTTAAAGGGCTACAACTCTTATGTTGATCACTCTTTTCAAATTCATCGTTTGATAAGTAATATTCGGTAATCAATACGATGACAAGCTGCATATCAGAATTGAATTTCTACAATAAAATTCTGGATAAATCAAATGAACTTTGGAGATAAGAGGAGAATTCAAATTTAGAAATAACCAGCTTTCTCTATCTTTATATGCTTCTATCCCTCTAGTTTTCTCCTATAAATGCCCTTATACCTCGAAGGTAGAATTGGCACCATCTCAGAGAGAGTTTTACTTTAGATTTTTCTTTTCTTCTTTAATGCAATTTTTATTTTTTTTATTTTTCTTTTAACTTAGGTTAGAGAGAGTTACATGATTAAAAGAGAGGAAGAGTTATTATAGAGTGACACTGTTGTAATCCTTTTTCAAGAAACTTATATTGAACGTGACAATCAATAGAGGTTTCCCACTTTTATTCATTGTGCTCGGTCTCACCGAAGCCTTACTTTCCTTTATTCTTTTCTATTATTTTGCTCTACTTCATGTTAAGGTAAATTTTCGTTATGATTCAAACAGTAGAAATAAATATTCTTCTTTTCTTTCTTTTTATTTCTGATTTTTGCATCAACACTTTTCTTTATCTCTTTTTGTTTCCTTTTATTTTATAATTAAAATGACAACAACACCACCATCTCTTCTTCTACCATCTTCTTCTTAACTTAACTTTATATTTTTATTTTCTTCTTATAAACTAAGAAGATAAGTATTAACTAGTTTTGATAAATTAAAAGAAGAAACTTACATAACGCTTCTATTGCTGTCTCTCCCTATAAATCATGACCCGTTAGCCCTAGGCTACACGGTAGCATCAAGGACCTAGCGCTGTTCTAAAAGTTGTATTTTCTGTGTAGGTCAGAATCGTTCAACAACCCGTATAGCCACTTGCTATAGCGATAGTATTGAGAACTCTGGTACATTCTTAATCTTCATTTATAGACTCTAATTTTATGTGCAGCCATTGCTGGAGAGGGACGGTAATCATTTTAATTTACTAATTGGTTAATTTTCTTTTATGTTTTTGTGTGCAGGGGCTAATATCAGGAAAATAGTTGCTGCAAAATACACATAAGAAACTCTAGGATTCTTCTCTTAAAAGCAGAGCCCAGAAGCTCTCTACTTTGTTGCGAAAATGCAGTCAAAGCCGTGTTTGCATGGCAAATAGAGTGAATTATTGACTTTGTTTGGTTGCAGGGTGCTTAAGTTAGAAAGTTTAAGTTTCTGCAGTATTTAGTTTTCCTGTTCAATATATTCTACACATTTTTCTAACCTCAACAGTAACTTGGTGATTGCAAATGCTAAATAAATGATTAAAGTTGCATTTAGGCATCTGTTTAATTTGTTTACATTTCACTACTGTTGAAGAGTGCTTGAGCAAAGGTACATGTACATAGCATGTAGTATAGGAACATTTTGAGTGATTTATATTGCTTACGTGTTGCTTTCAGCAATACTTGTACACTTGCACTAAAACGATTAAGGGCTTAACCTATAAACAAGATACGGTGGGGAAGTCAGTATCCTTTCTTAACCCGAAAATAATCTCCTCACTCACTAACTGATTGCCAAAAAGAATACAGAGAATACGAAAAGTATATGTGATTGGTTTTGACTCTGAATCTTCGCAATTTAACCATGTAACGAGGGCTACACGGGTCGAACCTCAAGAGAGATGCGATGGAAGTATTTCGATATTGCTGTTTCCTTACACCTTCTTCTTTTGTTTGGAGAACTTAAAGATAGAGATTGATTGAAAGAAATTTGGTTTTGATATCAATGACAAGAAAGATCACAACCTACTAATAATCTACGACCATAAACAAATAATACCAGCTAGAGATTACCTTCACGCTAAACCCTAAACATGATAAATTACCCTAGGATTCAAGTAAAACACATAAAACAAATAACAAGGTTCTAATTGAAATAGTACTAATTAAAATTTAACATTAAAATATCAAGACAATAGTCAAGCATAGATTAAGAAAATAGTTAAAAATTACTAGCAAGTAGTTGACCAATTATCATATCATGTGCCTTCAAGATAAACCTAGGGTTTAAGTATGCATGAAATTTAATTGGGTTCTCTATTTAATATTATAGGTCCATGGTAGTGATATTAGCAAGTCATGAAAGTGAATTTAGTTACTCATGGTGGAAGAGAAGCAGAGCATAATTTTTGAATAAGAAGATTGCATGAAATAAAGAAGCAAAATAAAGAACAAAAAGTAAGTAAATAACAAAGGAGATAAGAAAGGAACAAAGCACCTTGTATTGATCTATCACCTCGAATTATAATGACTTCTCCTACTTACACATCTTCTTCAAAGTAAAAAAACTTGACCATCATAGAGAATTTGGCATAACTGCCACTTCTCTATGTCATGATGAGGGCATTGGGTAGAAGGTCTTTGAAACGTTCGAAATATTTCCAAAATGGTTCTTCGGGTTATTGCTTACACTGCGTTATGTTTTTCCTGATAAAGGCGGTCTTGTGTATAGGGTAGAATTTTTTTAAGAAGACCATTGTGAAATCATCCCAAGTTGTGATAGAGTTTTTCGTTAAACTGTATAGCCATCTCTTGGCTAGGTCTTTAAGGGCAAAAGGGACAAAACGTACCTTGACGGCATCACCACCCAATTGCGGTATTTTCATCATAGCACATACCTCCTCAAATTCTTTTATGAAGAAGTATGCATCTTCAGACTCTAGACCACGATATTTCATGAGAGTATTTATGAATTGTGGCTTAAGCTGAAATTTGTCACCGTCGGCTTCGAGAAGCTGAATGCAAGATGGAAGAGATGTCCTAATATGATAGAACCTACCCTACAACAATATTATTTGTGCCATTTTGGGATCAAGTTTAGGTGGTGAAATATTTCAAGTTAATCTAGAAGCAGCTAGGTCTCTCGACCAAGCTGACATACACAATCATTAGCAAACAAGATCACACCAAAAAGTCAAAGTAAAAATCAACCAAGCCTATTCTAGAGTAGACTTAGACCTAGACGACTCCTAACTTTAGATTATCCGCAGGAGGAATATTACCGAATCAGACCATGAGTTAATCAGCCAGGTAAGTAGCAAGTTCGGTAGGAGGTTCTCCGTCAAAGATGGGCCTAATTATGCCAAACACCACCTTCGAGGTTTCGCCTCTCAATCCTGCCTAGTTACCGATTTGACAAGAGTCAAATTCGAACAACTTTCTCCTTAGATCAATCTCCTAGTAAGTCCGAGAAGTCCTTGAGACCAACGTCTATTCAAATTTTAGATTAGGTTTTGGTTATGAGTACAAATGAGATGTTGTTTGCGGGCCAAGGAAGGGCAATGACTTTCCCACCTTATCTTGTTGTTAGGGGTTTTGCCCTTAAGTCGATTTTATGCAAGTGTGTAAAATAATAGAATAGTATCACTCAAAGCAATTAAATCACAAGTGTTTCCTAATCTAGATGCTATATAGACTTACCTCGATCTCCAGCATTCTTCGATAGTAATTGAAAAAAATTAAAAATAGATGAATGCCTAGATGCAAGTCTATCCAGTTTCTAAATTTCAATCACGAGTTTTGTTATTGTTAGAAACAGTGTCCAGATAGGTTACACTAAAATCTAACAACTGCAGCAGAAACAGGATTCAGGTTAAATAACTATAGAAGAAAACAAAAAACATTACTCACTGGGATTGTCGCCTTTTCGCGGCTATGGCCGTGTTTGCGCGGCTTTCCTAAATCTTCTGGTGTTCTGCCTTTTATGATAGTGGCTATGCAGTACTTCTGATCCTTTACAGGTGCCAACTTCCTATAAATGTCTTGTACACACAAACAGAGAAGAACTAAGTTAGAAAACAATGTATATCATTCCCTCCCAGGCAAAGGCGCCAAAATTTGATTGCCAAAAGAATATAGAGAATATGAAAAGTGTATGTTATTGGTTTTGATTTTGAATCTTCGCAATTTAACCGTGTAGTGGGGCTATACGGGTCGAACCTCAGGGAGAGATACGATGGAAGCGTTTTGTTATTTCCTTACCACTTCATCTTTTGTTTGGAGAACTTAAAGAAAGAGATTGGTTAAAATAAGTTTGGTTTTGATATCAATGAAGAGAGAGATCATAACCTGCTGATAATCTACCACCATAAACAAATAATACCAACTAGAGATTACCTTCACGCTGAACCATAAATATGATAAATTACCCTAGGATTCAAATAAAACACATAAGACAAATAACAAGGTTCTAATTGAAATATCGCTAATTAAAATTTAACATTAAAATATCAAGACAATGGTCAAGCATAGATTAAGAAAAATAGTTAAAGAGTACTAGCAAGTAGTTGACCTAATTATCATCATCATGTGCCTTCAAGATAAACCTAGGGTTTAAGCATGCATGGAATTTAATTGGGTTCTCTATTCAATATTATAGGTTTATGATGGTGATATTAGCAAGTCATGAAAAGTGAATTTAGTTACTCATGGTGGAAGAGAAACAAAGCATGATTTTTGAATAAAAAGATTGCATGAAATAAAGAACAAAAATAAAGAACAAAAGTAAGTAAATAACAAGGAGATATGAAAATAACAAAAGCACCTTGTATTGATTTGTCATCTCGAATTACAATGACTTCTCCTTCTTACAAATCTTCTTCAAAGTAAAAAAACTTTAAAATTACAATAGAAATTCAGAAGAAAATAAATCTAAAGAAAGCCTTAAGCTTGAGCTTCTGAGATGCCCCTCCTTTGTTGCTCTTCAGGGTATTTATAAGAGATCTTAGAAGTAGAGTCCCTGTAGAACACTTCTCCCCAAGCGTTTCCGTAGCAAATTAGGAGAAAACGCGGCATTTTTGAGGATTCAGGGCACGCGCTTTGGCACGTGGCTTCATCTCGTCCGTTCATGTGGAGATCTATCCTCAGAGTCTTCATTTGATCCCTGAATTTTGAAATATTTTGATCTCTAGATAACTTGGAGATCAAATTATCTCTAAATCCGGGTTAAATTCAAATTTTCTCCCCTTTATCTTCGACTTGTGGCGCAAGCGATCAGAATTTGAATAGAAGTCCACCACTATCTTCAATTGGGATGAGGATTTATCTTGTTCTATCCTTTTCCTCCTCTAGATTTAAATTAAATTAATTAAAACCCAAATTTAAATGGGATAGAATAGAAGCTTCATTTATCTTCCCAATTAATCTTTATTTTCATAATAATTGTGAGCTTTTGGCCTTCTTTTTGGTTTCTCTTGGATTATGGAGGCCTGCAGATTACTAAACAATAAATGAATTAAATAGTAATGTTTTATAAAAAATAAGTATGAAAATATGACTGAAAATATACATTATTGATAACTAATCACTAACCCAATCCTGACCAAATTGAGTAGACGATGGTCTTAGGGGCATCTCAGACACATTAAGAGATTGACCCAAGAAGAAAGTTGTTGGAGTTTTTCTCTAATCAAATCAGTGTCAAAGGTTGGAGATTGAGAGACGAAACCTTAAAGAACAATGGTTGGCATAATTAGGCCCGTTGTCAGGCATGGATACCTCCCACTGATCTTACCCCCACCTGGCCGATTAACTTGTGGTCAAATTACTATAATATTTCTCCTGTGGACAGTTAACCAGTTAGGAGTCATCTAGATTTAAGGTCTACCCTAACTTAGATTAGATTTTTTTCATTCTTTTGTTTGTCTATTTTTTTGTCTTACTTTGTCAATTTTGTCATTTTATGTGAAATAAATTATAACCGCAACTTTCTAACTTTAATAGTAATTCATGTTTCACCACGATCTCTTTTAACTCAAATATCACCAACTCGGCATTACATAACTTTAACAACTAAGTCTGCCAGATTGGTTTTATTCGAATCAACAAATGCCCCAACCCTAAAATTATAAACAAAATTGAAATAATCATCATCACTCTTCACTGAATCAGTGGGGATACAACTCCCCGTGTCATTTTATCAACCACTTTACGAACATTCAACTTCTTCTTTTCTAGAACAACCTATAGAGAGAAATCCGATTTCGAAAAGATTCTAGAAGCTTTGATTGAGTCCGAGCGACAAGTTCAAAACATGAAGGACTCGCAATCCCCTCAAAATTTTCAAATTCAGGATCCTTACTTTATTTTTCAAGTCCCACCACAACAAGAACCTGTTGACTTAGAAATGTTGGATTTTTTGAATTAAAATAAAAGGAAAAGCTTTCATTTCAGATTTTGTTTTACTAAGTCAACTTTGACCAAGTCTTAGAATCTAAATTGGTTGAGAAAATATCTCAACTGCTTGGATTTTCTGTTGGAGTGGTTACAACAACTTGGGTTCTAAGTCTATAAATAGACCCCTCACTCCAATAGCAAGATACACAACTAATTTCTCTTTTCTCGTCTTAAAAGAAAACCTGAAGACTACTCTTCGTGAGAATGGCTTCAGTGTTTAAAAGAATTTTCATCTTTATTTTTTCGGGCAACTTCTTCATTTGAGCAAAGGCTCTGCCCACCGTCCTGGGCTGAGTGCTGGTGAATCCGGGGGATCCTTTACCGCTAGGGTACAAGGTTGATTCAACGTCTGGACAAGGAGACGGGCTTTTGATCTTTAGGGCAGCGACATCGCGACTGCATTCCCCAGGCCAGATTCTTTGTTTTATTTTAATATAATTGTTATTACATGTTAGACTAATTTGTTGTTTTATCTTAATTTAATTTGTAAAGATATTGAATGCTTTAGAAAATAGTATAAAATTTCCAACAATCTAAAGGATCAAAAGCATACATGAGGAGATCCACTTGTTCTGTGCTTGGTCGATTTTGCAACCGCAAGTCAAGCTATAGTTGCTTTGGATGCTTTGCAAGGTGAGCACAATATACTAAACCTATGTGTACATATACATATTGTGGTTTTTGTTAACTGCATCTAGTCACACACCCTGCGTGCTCTTTTTTCATTTACTTTCTATAGTAGTTCTTTTTGAAATATCTTCATAGCTACTTTCTTTGTTTGGATTTATGCCCTTGCTTTTTTCCCCTCTCCATATCTCAGTTTGGAGCATGTCTTGTTGCATAAGTCTAGGTGACTCCAAAATCTTTACCTTTCTACATTCTTAAATGACAGTGTCCATCATGTTTTATTAGTTATCTGAAAGTACTGGTTAGCGAAGCTGACATAATAGCCTTCTTTTTGGTGTCCTGTTCATTTGATTTTATGATATAAATGCATTAGATGTTTAGTAGAAACTCGTATTGCCATCTTTCCTAGTGCAATGTTAGTTATCGAACTGAACTTCATCCTAATGTAACAGTTTCTAGGTTTTTGTTTCTCTAACTAAGCAGCGGGGACTGCCAAAACCTTTAGTCACTGAGTTTTGCCTTGAGAAAATTAAAATCCCAGTACTTTTTGCACCTTAGTTGATCTAGGATATAATATTTTAATCTAGCTCATCTAAACTACACATAATCCAATGATTCAACTAGGTTTGATGTGCTTGTCCAGCACGAGACTGGGCAGCTTTTGTCTTATGGGAACCAGCGCCAACTTCCACCTAAACCCTGAGCCCAACTCCACTTCACGCTAAACAATCTGAAGTGGGATCTGCTCTTTCTTTACAGAAATTCATGAGATCTCAACCTATAAGATATTTTCTTCCAACAAGTGAAGTCATAAGGATGTTAAAGGCCACGACCCTGAGGTGCTTCCTCTCCACGACCCTGAGGTGCTTCCTCTCCCTATTAACCCTTGCCTGATTTGCTGCAGCGTGTCACCTTATTTTTATTTCCTGATTGTAGAAACTTTGTATAAAATAACAGTTTTGATGAATGTTCATGAACATCTAACCAAATGTGTATTATGTTCACACCTCAATTTGTTTGCCTAATTCCTAAGTTATTCACTGTGATATCAGTTCTAATTCTTTAAGTGTTTTCAGAAGGGCATGCTTATAAATGATATCGATTACTATTTTAGATGCTATTGAATTTTCCTTGCTATCTCAGTTTGTAATAAAATGAACAAATTCATATACATTCGCAACAAACACCCTTCCTTATTTTAAAATTTATATATCTGCACTACACGTAGACTTGCATGTTTTATCTTCAATTTACTGAATGAATAAATTCTGATACTTTATTTATTTGTTGCTTTATGTATTGGATAAAGACACATTGAACACTTCATCTAAGGAGTTGTCAACTTCTATATATATACATGTTAATTTGTGCTTAAATTGCATGCTACAATTAGTTTGAGTTCTTTTAAAATATCTTGCTACTCTTGTATTGAATTCTAACTTACTCTGCTATATATCCAACTAAATTATATTGTTTTTATAAATTGAAACTAAGTAAGATCTCCTACATCTTTTATTTTGCATACCCTAATTTAAAAGCTACCAACATAAATCTGTATTCTGACATTTTAATATTATGAATATAGAAAACCTGGTAGAAATCTTCCTATCATTTTGATAAATTTAGAGTACAACAATATTATTTGTACACTCTTAATGTAGCTGAAATAGGCACAGGATTATGAGTATCTTTAGATCAATAGGATAATAAAATTAAAGGGTAAATCATTTTCTCAAATTTCATATAATTGGTGTTTAACAAAGGAAGGGTACTCAACCTGGTTCTATAATTAAGGAACGCCAAGAGCAGAAAACCTCCCACCTGAGTTACGCCGACCTGGCCATTAGACTGATAAAATTGAGGTTTTGACTAACCCAATATTCTAAAAAAATTTATTAAATATATCATCAGCCTTTGTACACCATAACTTTAAAAATGATTGCTTAGGTTATAACCCTAATTTTATCATCATTTGGACATAACTAAATCTATCTAGAATTAGCCCTGATTACGAATTATGGTTGATTCGAGTTTTAACATTGAATCTGATGTAAATAATGATCGGACCATAATAAATTAGCTAGAATTGGAATCCTAGCCATATATAGGATGATGAATAGCCATGTGCGATTTTGTTCCCCATCTAACTTTAATTGGGATCTAATAAAGCTAGATTGCCTAAATTTCTTGACTATTCTTTAGCATATAAATATAGACATATATACTTTAAATATTTGAATAATCAAATACAATGTATATATGCTTTATCATAAACCATTATGGTATAATTTGTTCCTTTTGAAATTAAGGTTACAAGAAAACTTTATAACTACCTTATAATTTCAAATTGGGATTCAAATTAGGGAGACTCTGACAATTACTCAAAGACTTTATAGGTCTAATAAAGATGTCAAGAGTCATAATAATGTGGTCACGAAGGGTTAAATCTCTGACTGTCACAACTTGAAAAAAAGGTTGTTAAGCCAATTTTCTGACCCTAGAAAACATAAAGTCATTCTGATTAAGGGTCTTTGTGACGCCCCGATCCTGGCGGATACGGACACGTCACCGCGACGTATATACGTAGGTCAGAACTGCCCCCACGTATATACGCTAAGCGTAAAAGTACAATACAATACAGGATCAGAGTATAACACAAGCGTGGTATATTCATATATGCCAACAATAAAGTACAAGTACAAGTTATGAACTGATACACTTTACAAGTGTTTTGTTTCACAACCAAGTCCAAAAGAAGATATACAAATGTATACAAGATGCTCACGTAAGAAAGGAAGACGCGTGAGCCAAAAATGAAGAGTACGGCACTGGAGGAACTAGAGCTGGTCGGCCTGCTCACTGAAGTACTCTTGGTCCTCAGTGGATGGATCCACTTCGTTCCAAGTCTCGGAATCTGAATATGCAAATCCACAGAATCAAGACATATAACAATAAACGAGATATGGCCAAATGGCTAATGGATACGAGTAAATAAGATATAGCAATATAAAGGATAAAGCATGGAAATCCAAAGTCCTAAAACAATACATCTACAATTAATGTCTTATCATTATTACTTGTTTCATCGTGATATCTAGCTATGTGGTCCAGCGTCCCAGTGCACATAGATCCATATCCCAATAAAGCAAGGGGGTTATTGGAAATCAGCGGTTGTATCGATGAACTATGTTTACAGTGGATCCCGTGCATGCCCGGGATAACGGCCCAATAATGTTCCGTGCTTGTAACGGAACCCAGCCGCTAGGCCTCAATAAAAGGACTTATGTATGCCCTTATCAATATGGTACCAGCAATACAGGGAGCAAGCTCTCCCCTCAGTCCCCTGGTGTACCGCAGGTCAGACTGGAACATGGGTTGCACAACACTTCCTAAAACCACTGTAAACACGAACACAATCGATATCCGCATGGTCTCCCCCGGACCCAATATAAGTTGGTCTATTTTATGTAAAGGTCAAATCAATCATGCTTGGTACAAGTGATAGCATGATAAAGTGGAGATATACATTTTAATTAACAAGTCTAACATGAAGATACATGGTAACATGTCATGAAGTATAAGCCATGAGATCCATCAAGTAACATGTCATGTGGTATCAATTAGGAAGCATAAACAATACTAGCATATCATACATGTATCAATGAACGATCAAAATTAAAACAGAAAAGAAAACAGAAGTCTGGCACAGTTTTGAACTGGCGGTCGACCTCCGGTCGAGTGCCGGTCGACCGGGGTTTTGTGAAGGCGGTAGGGTTGCCAGTCGACTGCCGGTCGACTGGCCAAAGTGCGTGAGCTCCAGAATCGACCGGTCGACTGCCGGTCGACTGGGCTTTGCAAGGGCGGTAGGGTATCGGTCGACTGCCGGTCGACCGTACCGAATCTGGAGCTCCAGGTGAGCTCCAGGTCTCCTAGCCGGTCGACTGGTCTATGGACCGGTCGACCGCTAGCCCAATTCTGTGCACGTTTGTGCATATCGGTCGACTGCCCCCATAGGGCCGGTCGACCGATGTTCTGAAATAGGCTGTGGTCTGACTAAAAATCCAGATTTTTGTGGTGGTTGTTTTGAATGGATAAAAATAGGATTTTTATAACATAAAGTGACATGATCTATCAATACAAGTATGCTAAGAATATTACTAGTCTTGGTGAGTAAAGATACTCACCTCGAACGGTCGTTTGGAGTTTCTACGAGTTCCGGACGAGCTGAAATACCAACTTGATTCTCGGCGATAACTCGGACGATCCCAAAATCCAAGTTGCGGTTCTTGAGATGGCAAGGAGACCTAGGGTTTGCTTTGAGAAAGAGAGAGATTTTGCTAAGGTTGGAATTCTTGAGGAATGAAGTAAAGGATGAAAATGTAAGGGTTTGGTTTAAATAGGATTTTGAATTTGTAAAGGGGATGGAATTTTAAGAAAGAGAGGGGCTTTTGTGCAAATGTGTAAATGAGATATTTTCTTGACCAATCAAATGAAGCCAAGTGGAGATGAGGTGGCTTCCTGGCCAATCAAATGGAGCCATTTGGAGGTGAGGTGGAGGGTCATTAATGAAGCAATTAATGTGGAAGAGTGTGGAAAGTGGAGAGGTGGAAATAATTGGGATTTTTGGAAATTCAAAACTCTTTTGGCTTAATGAAGAAGGAAGAGAAAATAGAAAAAGAAAAAAAGGAAAATTAAATTGAAAGGATATTTTCCCTAACTCAGAAAATTATGAAATTAAAACCGTGGGTTCCCGGGACAAAGTCGAAAGTATGGAAAACATTTCGGAAATACCGGATACGTCCCGAAATCAAGTATCTCGGAACGACTCCAAATTTTCACCAAAAATCTATAATAATATAAAAAGACTTAAAATGAAGTCCTTTCTAAGAAATACCTTATAGTTTTAATTATAAAAATCCCGGTATCAGTAATTTACCGACTCCGTGGGAATTTTCACAAAATCCTAAAATCCTCAGAAAAAGGCTTTATTTAAGAAATAGGATTCTAATTAATAAAGTCTAAAGGACTTTCTGAAAATTCCTAACAGTTTGGAAAATACAAATCAGAAAATTGATCAGCGGTGCTGGTCGACACCGGTTTTGAAGAAATTCATTTTAATTCTAGAAAATTCCAGAAAATCACATAAAATCTAATAAATTGGAAAATGATATTTGAAATTGAAATCGGATAAATACGGAAGGTAATTCGGAAAATACGGTTGAAAAGCTGAATACGCAACAAAGTACGTATTCCGGAAACGAGGTATTACAATCTACCCACCTTACAAAAATTTCGTCCTCGAAATTTCGCAAGATGAAAGACAACAAGGAAAGACATGATAGATGGAATATAACGGTAGAGATAGAAGGGAAGAGTCTTACCAAGTGGTGAAGAGTTGCGGGTATCGTTCTCGGATGACGTCCTCTCGCTCCCATGTGGCCTCTCCTGGCACATGGCGGTTCCAAGACACTAATACTAAAGGTATATCCTTGCTCTTCAGTGTCTTGACACTCCTGTCTAAGATGGCCATTGGCTGCTCCTGATAAGATAAGTCTGGTTGTAACTCCAGTTCGGAATGATCTAAAATATGGCTGTCATCCCTCACATATCTTCTTAACTGAGACACGTGGAAAACATTATGAACTCCGTCCAACGATGGCGGCAGCGCCAATCGATAAGATACATCTCCCACTCGATCCAATATCTCGAATGGGCCGATATACCTTGGACTTAGTTTCCCACGAGTGCCGAAACGGATCACTCCCTTAGTCGGTGAAATCTTCAGGAACACATGATCTCCAACTCCGAATTCCAATGGCCTCCTCCGAGAATCTGCCCAACTCTTTTGCCTGCTCTGAGCTGCCCTGAGATGATCCCTGATAATCTTGATTTTCTCCGTCGTCTGGATCAACATCTCTGGTCCCAATAAACTCCGCTCACCGACCTCATCCCAACAAATCGGTGATCGACACTTCCTCCCATACAGTGCCTCAAAAGGTGCCATCTTTATACTTGCCTGGTAACTGTTGTTATAAGAAAACTCGGCCAAGTGTAGATGGTCTTCCCAAGAACCTCCAAACTCAATCATGCAAGCTCTAAGCATGTCCTCGAGGATCTGGATGGTCCGCTCCGACTGTCCGTCCGTCTGGGGATGATAAGCTGTACTGAACTTCAGACGAGTGCCCAGACTCTCTTGGAGACTCTCCCAAAAGTGAGATCTGAATCTCGTATCTCTGTCTGAAACAATACTGACTGGCACTCCATGCAGACGGACCACTTCCTTCATATACTTCTCCGCCAACACCTCTGTCGTCTGACCGACCCGGAATGGTATGAAGTGGGCCGACTTAGTGAGACGGTCAATGATAACCCACACAGCATTATTACCCTTGGGACTACGAGGTAATGCTGTGACGAAGTCCATAGTGATATGCTCCCACTTCCACTCAGGTATTGGCAAAGGTTGCAGAAGTCCAGCCGATCTCTGATGCTCGATCTTTATTTGCTGGCACACCAAGCACTTAGCCACAAATTGAGCTATCTCTCTCTTCATGGCATTCCACCAGAAGTGCTTCTTCAGGTCTTGGTACATCTTGTTTCCCCCCGGGTGTATAGAGTAGGCTGAACTGTGTGCTTCAGCCAAAATCTTCTGTCTCACTTCTCCCTGGGGAACACAAAGCCTATCTCCAAAGCACAATGCATCATCAGGACGAATACAGATATCCGTCCTCAATCCAGCCTCGACCTGATCTCTAAATGTCTGGAGTCTGGGATCCTCCTTCTGGGCTTCCTTAATCTCCTCTATCAGTGAAGACTGGATCTGTAAAGCCATAAGCTGTCCTGTCTTCTCAGCTCCTCGGACCACCATCAAATCCAATCGGATGAAATCCCGAATCAAGTCCTCCTGCTGAGTGAACTGGACAAGTACTCTGTTCTCTGGCATCCTACTCAAAGCATCCGGGACTGTATTGACCTTGCCTGGATGATATTGCAAGTCAATGTCGTAGTCTGCCATAAGCTCCAGCCACCGCCTCTGCCTCATATTCAACTCCTTCTGCGAGAAGATATACTTGAGGCTCTTGTGATCTGTATATATCAGCACTCTATCTCCCAGAAGATAGTGCCTCCAAATCTTTAATGCAAAGATCACTGCTGCCAACTCCAGATCATGAGTTGGGTAATTCCTCTCATGAGGTTTCAACTGCCTGGATGCATATGCGATAACATGATCATGTTGCATAAGCACGCATCCTAGGCCTTTACCTGAGGCATCACTAAAGATGACCATCCCTCCTCTCCCTGAGGGAGTTCTCAAGATAGGAGCTGAAATGAGCTTTTGCTTCAACTGCTCGAAGGCTGCATCACACTCCTCTGTCCAGATGTACTTCTCCCCTTTCCTGGTAAGCTTCGTCAATGGAGCTGCAATCCGAGAGAAATCCTGGATGAAGCGTCTGTAGTATCCAGCTAGTCCAAGAAAGCTCTTTATCTCTGTCACTGTCCTCGGGACTGGCCACTCCTTTACTGCTTGTACCTTGCCCGGATCAACGGATACACCTTCTGCTGACACACACATGTCCGAGGAATGCTATACTGTCTAGCCAGAACTCGCACTTGCTCCTCTTGGCATGAAGCTGCTCCTGCTGAAGTGTCTGCAACACAATCTTCAAGTGTTCTTCATGCTCCTTCCTGTTCTTAGAATAAATCAAGATGTCGTCGATGAAGACAACAACAAACTGATCCAAGAAGGGTGAGAACACTCGGTTCATCAAGTCCATAAACACTGCAGGGGCATTAGTGACTCCGAAAGGCATAACAAGAAACTCGTAGTGGCCATATCGGGTCCTAAATGCCGTCTTCAGTCTATCCTCCTTCTTCACTCTCAACTGATGATAGCCCGACTGTAAGTCCAACTTGGAGAATACACGGGCTCCATGAAGCTGATCAAATAAGTCATCTATTCTGGGAAGGGGATACCTGTTCTTGATGGTGACTTTGTTTAACTCCCTATAGTCAATACAAAGTCTCTTGCTACCATCCTTCTTATTGGCCAACAATACTGGAGCTCCCCACGGTGAAGTACTTGGCCTGATCAATCCCTTATCTGATAACTCCTGCAGCTGCTTCTTCAGGATTTCCAACTCTGTTGGTGCCATCCTGTACGGAGCCTTAGATATAGGAGATGCCCCTGGGATAGTCTCAATGGAGAACTCAATCGTCCTGACAGGTGGCAATCCTGTAATCTCCGCAAACACCTCCGGGAATTCATCCCACACTGGCACCTTCTGCTTCTGAACTTCCGATGAAATGATCTGCTTTCCCTTAGTGGACTTCACTTCTCCACTAAACTGAAACTCAGGCTGATGGGGAATTCTAAAATTGATCTTCTTCTCTCTACAATCAATTATAGCATGATACTGACTGAGCCAGGTCATGCCTAAGATCACATCGTACCCCTTAGTATCGAGCACGAGCATATCTATGGCTAAGACCTTGTCACACAGTTCTACTGGACAGTCAGTACATACTCTAGATGATAAGACTACCCCATTCCCGGTACTTATCTCCCACTTGTGGTCTAGTAATCTAACAGGAATAGAATGGACGGCCACAAATTTATCGGAGATGTAACAATGGGATGCGCCTGAATCAAATAAGGCGAGAACCGGATGTGAATGTACACTGATGTTACCTGTAATCACCTCCTCTGATGCCTCAGCCTCTGCCTCCGTCAGGTTGTAAGCCTGACCCCTGCCACGCCCGGCTGCTGTCCTGCCTCCTTTCTGCACTGGGCGTATCATATGCTGTGGAGGAAGGGGTGGTCTCCTCACCACTGGCCCCTGGTCTCTCCTCACTGCCGGTCCCTGACTTCTCTGCCCAAGCGGTCCTGGTACTACCCGCTGTCCACTCGGCCCTGGAAGTGCTGGCAAGGTCTGGTTGGTTGTCCCAAATCTCCGGTGTGGACAAGTCTCTACTGCATGATCTCGAGACCCACACCATAAACACAAACCATTTGCCCTCCGGCAATTGGGTCGAATGTGCCCTAGCTTCCCACAAAAGTTGCAGACAGGAAGTGATTGGGCTGGCTGATAAGGCGCTGGTCTGAAAGGCTGCCTCTGGGTCTTCGCCACTCTGAATGGAACTCCTCGCCCCATAGGCACAAATGGCCTCTTCATGGCCTGCTGTCCCATCTGATCCCCCCAAGTCTTCTCAAACCCCCGCTCTACTTTCCGAGCGGTAGAGAGAACACTTGCATATGTCTTCAACTCCTGAGACATCATGTACATCTGAATATCCATCCGAAGACCCTTCTGAAACCTGCTCGCTCGCTTCTCTTCGTCCGTCACCATATAAGGAGCGAAACGGCTGAGTCTAAGGAAGTCTGCTGCATATTCATCTACCGACTTGTTTCCCTGCTTGAGCCCGATGAATTGCTCCTCCATCTCCTCCTGTGCTGTAGCCGGAAAGAAGCGGCTGTAGAAACTCTTGGAGAAGGTAGCCCAAGTGATAGGCCTCTCCAAGCGAGCCTCCTCTGCAAGCCACCAAGTCCGAGCTATGTCCTTCAGCTGGATCTTAGCGACCTCAACTTGACTCTCCTGTGGGACACGAGCTGCGGTCAGCAGGTCTGTCGTGTCCGTCAACCATTGTTCTGCCTCCAATGGCTCCTCACTCCCCGTGAACACTGCAGGCTGCAATCTCCGGAAATCCGATACATTCCCCGGCTTTGGTTCCTTTGGGCTGTTAGCTCTTGCCTCAGGAGCTCAGTCTGCTGCTGCTGTACTTCCACCTGTTGTTGCTGGGTCACCATCATGGCTTGAATGATCCTCAGCACATCAACATTCTCTCCTCCTACTGGTCCATTGGGTCCATTCGGGACTTGCCCGACATTGTTCCGACCCGAGCGACGCTCCATACCGTATGATAACTGGAATTGAAAACAATGGAAGGGAGTTTAGGATACGAAGGAATTGATAATTGAAGGAAGCAAGACGGACTCTATAACTTTGTACATTATAATTGGCATAAGCAAATTACTAGAATTTGCCACTTGATTGTACTTTAGGTTTAAGAGCCTAGGCTCTGATACCAACCTGTGACGCCCCGATCCTGGCGGATACGGACACGTCACCGCGACGTATATACGTAGGTCAGAACTGCCCCCACGTATATACGCTAAGCGTAAAAGTACAATACAATACAGGATCAGAGTATAACACAAGCGTGGTATATTCATATATGCCAACAATAAAGTACAAGTACAAGTTATGAACTGATACACTTTACAAGTGTTTTGTTTCACAACCAAGTCCAAAAGAAGATATACAAATGTATACAAGATGCTCACGTAAGAAAGGAAGACGCGTGAGCCAAAAATGAAGAGTACGGCACTGGAGGAACTAGAGCTGGTCGGCCTGCTCACTGAAGTACTCTTGGTCCTCAGTGGATGGATCCACTTCGTTCCAAGTCTCGGAATCTGAATATGCAAATCCACAGAATCAAGACATATAACAATAAACGAGATATGGCCAAATGGCTAATGGATACGAGTAAATAAGATATAGCAATATAAAGGATAAAGCATGGAAATCCAAAGTCCTAAAACAATACATCTACAATTAATGTCTTATCATTATTACTTGTTTCATCGTGATATCTAGCTATGTGGTCCAGCGTCCCAGTGCACATAGATCCATATCCCAATAAAGCAAGGGGGTTATTGGAAATCAGCGGTTGTATCGATGAACTATGTTTACAGTGGATCCCGTGCATGCCCGGGATAACGGCCCAATAATGTTCCGTGCTTGTAACGGAACCCAGCCGCTAGGCCTCAATAAAAGGGACTTATGTATGCCCTTATCAATATGGTACCAGCAATACAGGGAGCAAGCTCTCCCCTCAGTCCCCTGGTGTACCGCAGGTCAGACTGGAACATGGGTTGCACAACACTTCCTAAAACCACTGTAAACACGAACACAATCGATATCCGCATGGTCTCCCCCGGACCCAATATAAGTTGGTCTATTTTATGTAAAGGTCAAATCAATCATGCTTGGTACAAGTGATAGCATGATAAAGTGGAGATATACATTTTAATTAACAAGTCTAACATGAAGATACATGGTAACATGTCATGAAGTATAAGCCATGAGATCCATCAAGTAACATGTCATGTGGTATCAATTAGGAAGCATAAACAATACTAGCATATCATACATGTATCAATGAACGATCAAAATTTAAAACAGAAAAGAAAACAGAAGTCTGGCACAGTTTTGAACTGGCGGTCGACCTCCGGTCGAGTGCCGGTCGACCGGGGTTTGTGAAGGCGGTAGGGTTGCCAGTCGACTGCCGGTCGACTGGCCAAAGTGCGTGAGCTCCAGAATCGACCGGTCGACTGCCGGTCGACTGGGCTTTGCAAGGGCGGTAGGGTATCGGTCGACTGCCGGTCGACCGTACCGAATCTGGAGCTCCAGGTGAGCTCCAGGTCTCCTAGCCGGTCGACTGGTCTATGGACCGGTCGACCGCTAGCCCAATTCTGTGCACGTTTGTGCATATCGGTCGACTGCCCCCATAGGGCCGGTCGACCGATGTTCTGAAATAGGCTGTGGTCTGACTAAAAATCCAGATTTTTGTGGTGGTTGTTTTGAATGGATAAAATAGGATTTTTATAACATAAAGTGACATGATCTATCAATACAAGTATGCTAAGAATATTACTAGTCTTGGTGAGTAAAGATACTCACCTCGAACGGTCGTTTGGAGTTTCTACGAGTTCCGGACGAGCTGAAATACCAACTTGATTCTCGGCGATAACTCGGACGATCCCAAAATCCAAGTTGCGGTTCTTGAGATGGCAAGGAGACCTAGGGTTTGCTTTGAGAAAGAGAGAGATTTTGCTAAGGTTGGAATTCTTGAGGAAATGAAGTAAAGGATGAAAATGTAAAGGGTTTGGTTTAAATAGGATTTTGAATTTGTAAAGGGGATGGAATTTTAAGAAAGAGAGGCTTTTGTGCAAATGTGTAAATGAGATATTTTCTTGACCAATCAAATGAAGCCAAGTGGAGATGAGGTGGCTTCCTTGGCCAATCAAATGGAGCCATTTGGAGGTGAGGTGGAGGGTCATTAATGAAGCAATTAATGTGGAAGAGTGTGGAAAGTGGAGAGGTGGAAATAATTGGGATTTTTGGAAATTCAAAACTCTTTGGCTTAATGAAGAAGGAAGAGAAAATAGAAAAAAGAAAAAGAAGGAAAATTAAATTGAAAGGATATTTTCCCTAACTCAGAAAATTATGAAATTAAAACCGTGGGTTCCCGGGACAAAGTCGAAAGTATGGAAAACATTTCGGAAATACCGGATACGTCCCGAAATCAAGTATCTCGGAACGACTCCAAATTTTCACCAAAAATCTATAATAATATAAAAAGACTTAAAATGAAGTCCTTTCTAAGAAATACCTTATAGTTTTAATTATAAAAATCCCGGTATCAGTAATTTACCGACTCCGTGGGAATTTTCACAAAATCCTAAAATCCTCAGAAAAAGGCTTTATTTAAGAAATAGGATTCTAATTAATAAAGTCTAAAGGACTTTCTGAAAATTCCTAACAGTTTGGAAAATACAAATCAGAAAATTGATCAGCGGTGCTGGTCGACACCGGTTTTGAAGAAATTCATTTTAATTCTAGAAAATTCCAGAAAATCACATAAATCTAATAAATTGGAAAATGATATTTGAAATTGAAATCGGATAAATACGGAAGGTAATTCGGAAAATACGGTTGAAAAGCTGAATACGCAACAAAGTACGTATTCCGGAAACGAGGTATTACAGTCTTTCTAGGAGTATAGTCCTACTTTCATCGAGAGAGATGGGGTTAAGCCCATAGTAGAGTTCATCGACAGCGGGAACCCAACCTACTTGATTGGGAGCTAGTTCCAAGAAAGAGGTTCAATGTGGTAGTAACAAGCTGGACTAGTGAAACTCGTGTGGAGCATCAACCCGGATATATTTATATCCTATATGTAGCGTTGTAGCTACTACCCCTTCTCTATGGTGAGATGCTCTTACGATACAGCTAGGTAAGGATGAGTTTAACTCTTAATAAGTTCAACGCATGTAGTGTGGAGGGTATACTATCCAGCTGTAGTACCCTTGGAGGACTTACCGACATGAGAGGAACCGTGATGGCCGCGGTTGGGGGGCAGGGCTGACCTTAGAAACTCTCATGAGTCGGTTATTGTGAGCATGATTTTTAACGCTCAACCCGCTCGTTCAATAGATGAAGACTTATTGTGTGTGTATTCTATCAATATCTGATAAAAGAGGCTAGTTCCAGACATAGTCCACTATGTCTCTCAGATGGCGATGAATTCACTAAGAAAGGTTCCAGGCATAGTCCACCTGTCCCGAATTCACAGTATGATGTTGCCCAAATTTCACTCGTGTTTTATGATCTGATGATTTGATTGTTAATTATTATTGATTTGTTTTATTCTGTCTTCCCTGAAACTCAAGCTTTTGGGGGGGACTGTTGGATTTTTTGAATTAAAATAAAAGGAAAAGCTTTCATTTCAGATTTTATTTTACTAAGTCAACTTTGACCAAGTCTTAGAATCTAAATCGGTTGAGAAAATATCTCAACTGCTTGGATTTTCTGTTGGAGTGGTTACAACAACTTAGGTTCTAAGTCTATAAATAGACCCCTCACTCCAATAGTAAGACACACAACTCATTTCTCTTTTCTCGTCTTAAAAGAAAACCTGAAGACTACTCTTCGTGAGAATGGCTTCAGTGTTTAAAAAAATTTTCATCTTTATTTTTTCGAGCAACTTCTTCATTTGAGCAGAGGCTCTGCCCACCGTCCTGGGCTGAGTGCTGGTGAATCCGTGGGATCCTTTACCGCTAGGGGACAAGGTCGATTCAACGTCTGAACAAGGAGACGGGCTTTTGATCTTCAGGGCAGCGACATCGCGACTGCATTCCCCAGGCCAGATTCTTTTGTTTTATTTTAATATAATTGTTATTACATGTTAGACTAATTTGTTGTTTTATCTTAATTTAATTTGTAAAGATATTGCATGCTTTAGAAAATAGTATAAAATTTCCAACAGAAAAGAGTATAGATAACCTGATTCCTGGGTCGGTCCTGGGTTTTCAAAGGCCCAGCGTGAATATAGAAATTGACTTGTGAATAAGCTACTTTCCTTATAAAATAAAACCCATTTCATTTAAAATTTAACTACAACTAGCAGTCCAGCAGATGAACAGAAAGTTAAGAGGTTAAACTAAAAATTTCATGAATAACTAACAGTAACCAGCAGCTCTAGTGTCATGCTCTATATAATAATTATTCCTTTAGATTGTAAATTAAATGAAGCTAAAATGTCTTGACAAATTTCAATCCAAAACAAAGCCTACCTTGCCCAACAATAACCTCAGTTTGATCCTAATCTTGAAGTTAGGGAGCTTTCAGAGGGGCGGGGGATATAGTGGATGCCAAGTTCTCATGACAAAGTAATCCGAAGCTAAAGCTCTATATAATTTCAGGATGATGAAAGCAATATTATCCAGCATCACCATCTATTAGTTAGTAAAATGATATAATACTGTGTGGGTAAGTTTAGTGTGAACATTGCGCGGGACAATGCGGTCTGTTTGGTTGTCGTAACTGGTCGTAATTCGTAGTTGTAATTGGTAAAGTCTTTTACAATTGTAAATGAGTTACATGTATGTAAATTTTACGGTGTTTGGTTGGTAATATAAAATTATAAAGTGGGAAAGTGTATTGTACTTTACGGTGTTTGGTTGTCGTAATGTATAAGTCGTAGGTGAAAAAGTTGATCACAAAATTAACTATTTGGTGATTTTAAAAGTTTTAATACTGCAAATAAATATTAAAAAAGTTAAATATTAAATTTTTTAATATTAATATAAAAAAATAATACAAATTTGTATGACCACAAAATTAACTGTAACTGGGCTGTAAGTGAGTGGTAACTGGGTTGCAAGTGAGTGTTAGTTAAGTTACGAAAGTCTTTTACGAATTACGGTCCAAACAAACGCCGTAATTGTAACTGAGTAATAAGTCATTTACGAATTACGAAGTTTTACACGAAACAAACGGCCCCGACGAAAACTATGACAAACTAGGAATGCTTCAGTTGCCATTCCATAAAACAATAAAATCAGCAACAAAAAAAAAATAGCAGAAATGTTGAACAAAACATTACCTCCCTAGATGAAGAAACTCGAATAAGCTACCGAATGGCATATCTCGAAGAGGCAGTGCAGTTCTCTAACCCATCACCCATCTCTGCTTCCAATTGAACTGTCCCACGCTTCCTTCACTCCCTCCTCCCCTTCAATCTTCTCCTATGATCTCTGAACTTCAATCAACTCCACCGCCAGCATTTCAGCCACCGCCCTCCGAACTGATGAATCCGTGGAAGCAAGGTCCCTGAAGACATGAATATGGAATGCAGGCAAGCTGCTCTTTGATGATGAAGGAGAAGAAAGCAAATGTGCCTCTTCTACTGCTACGACTTATGTAGGCTTGCTAATTTCAGACTTGGTTTTAGGATCATTGTTGTGCCTCTCCTTTCCCAATGCCTTCATCTTCTTCCTCCTCTCCATAGGCTTCAAGTTTTGATTCTCGGGCTCTTCCACTGGTCTTGAAGCATTGGAATTTTGGTTTGTGTCTCTTTCTCCGTTTTGACTTCAAGTTCAACTTCCTTTGTTGAACTCAGTGCTCTTTTTTTTGCTATTTATTGAAGCGATCAACAAATTCCTAAAAGAGAGAGGTCATTTGAGATTGATCTTAAACAATAATATATGAATAAAAATACAATTGCAAGAGAGAGATTTAAGTTACCTGAGAAAGGAATGGACGACGACAGGAGATTGTATCAGCTATTTTCTTGGTTTTTGGAGAGAAAAAGAGTAGGAAGAAGTTTATTTGGGGGTGAAGACAAGGGTTTCAGATTCAAGGTTCTCTTCTATAAATCGGCAGATTTCGGCTGTGGAAGAGAGAGCTAGGCTTGTGTGTCGGGTGGGGTTTTATCTGAACCTGATCCGTACCAACCCAGGTGGGTAGAAATTGCCTAAAAATCCGGTTCGCACCCGACAGTCGTTTGGTTTTCAACATAGGGCCTGTTTGGTCAAGGTGGAAGTGAGGAAGTGAAGAAGTGAGGAAGTAGTAATAGCTCCCTTTGAAACTTGGGAATTGGTTAGTAAGTTTTTCGGTGTTTGGATGTTGTTTGGAAGTGTCGTTTGAAAAATGTTTTGTCTTTTCTAGTGTTTGGACGGTAATGTGAAAGTGAAAGTGGAAAAGTTGACCACAAAGTTAATCGCAAAATATTATTAAAATAAAAATTAATTAAGAAACATAAAAATGGACTGTAAATTAGAATGCAAGTGAGATTTACATGATCAAAAAATTAACTGTTTTGTACTACAACTTTATTAAAATGAGATTTACATGACCAAAAAATTAACTGTAGCGCTCTAGAAGTGAGGAAATTGTTGTGTAAAAGAGAAAGAGAAAAAGAAAAGGAGTTTCTTATTTTCTTTTTCCGGTGTTTGGATAGATAGAGAAGTGAGTAATTATACTTCCCCATTTCCTTACTTCCGCTCACTTCCTTGCAACCAAACACCCCCATAAACACGCCTGACCGAGAGCGCTTAAAACTGGGACCCAACTTGCTATGCAAATTAATTGGATTTTGGGCCCCCCAGCATTTGGGCCCTGGTCGCCCGAGTCTAGGGCGGCCCTGCCGGAGTTAGTACCAAAATAATTTATCCAATCAATTCTTAATTGTACACAGTCTATATATAGGGTAGAAATACAAATAAGTTAATCAACACAATTAATGACAGGAATAAGGAAACTCTCCCTACTCAATTATTAACCATTCTCGATTCCCTAGCCATATTGATAAGAATCAAGAATCATGGTGTTTTGGAGATTTTAACCAAGATTCAATTTCATCACATGATTGAGTTTGAACCTACACAGAAAAATATAGAGTTTAGAAACGTGCTAAGTTCTCAGCACTACCGTTATAACATGTGGCTATGCGGGTCGTGATTCACAAGGAGAAACTGCGTTAGAAGCTTTTAATAAGTTTCTTTTCAAGATTACAAAAACAGGTTAAAACATTCTTCTTTGTTTTAGAAAGAAAAAATGTTAATGTTAAAATAGAAGAAGATGGAAGAAGAGATTGTGTTGTGGTTGTTTTAAAAGGGAAAAAAAAAACAAACTTAAAAAGAAAGAATTAATTGATTAAGAAAGAGTGGTTTAAAAGTGGGATTCTAAACTAAGAAATTAAAATAAAGAAAAACTAAATAAGACTTACCTCTTGAGAGCTTGCTTACCGTGGATCCATAGCAACGACTTACCTTGACTTGAAGGCGAGCAAAGCATGGCATATAAGATCTTCCCCATTCCGAGTCAAGCTATCAAATGAAAGTGCAAGTAGAAAATAAAGTAGAAATGGTTATCCATCATCATAAGCCATCAATGGCACTTGCAAGGGCAAACGTATTCGACGCATTAGATTCATTTGAATTACAAGCACCTTAGAGGAAAGTAAAACAAAAACAAGAAAAAGAATAACATAAATGCAACCTTCGATTAAATTAAAAAAAGTATGAAAGAAAGGAGAAAAAATTATAATGGTGTCACTCCCAATTCAACTCTTTCTCTTACTCACATGAATCTCTTCTCTAATTTAAGTTACATAAAGAAACAAGAAAATTACATAAGAAGGCAAAAAAAAAAAAAACCTAAGTTAACTAGAAACTAAAACTAGCTTAATCTCTGTGCTGAGTGGTTTGAAATGGATAAGGAAGTGCGTGCTTGACGATGAGACCAAATCGTTGGCCTAACAGAAAAGATATTCTGATAAGGTTGGAGATATGGACAAAATTGCTTGCCTAATAGAAAAAAAATCTTCTGATAAAATCTCTTTTGGATCTCTGAATTTTGACAATATCCCTTTGAATTTTCAAGTTAACCAAATTGATTATTCTAAATCGGATTTTAACTGTATTTATTTGGCTTTATCTTTAGTTAACCTAATAGATCTAATTAAATCAGAATTTAACTATCGTTTATTTGGTCTTATCATCTCTCCTTTCATTAAGACAAATATGCAAAATAAGACATTAAGATAGAATTAGCAGGATTTATTACAAGATAAATGTAATAATGTAATAATAGATATGCAATAAACGTGTACAATCACACTATCACATCTATCTTTTGTTCGTCCTCGAGTAAACAAAGAAAATAGAGCTAACATAATCTAACACACTTTCGTAAGAATTATGATTGCACTTAGCATGTGCAACAAGCCGTTAAACCTTTAAGTTATCCTTAGAGGATGAGTTTTGTCTGGTGAGAATTTTCAATGGATTACACCCACAAAATTCACAAAAAAAAGAGAGAAATAAAGTGTTAGTATTTTATAAATGCATTTTGAAAAGATGAGAAAATATTTGAAGTATTTTTGCAAAAATTCAATTAACCTATAAGTTATAGGAAAAACCAAACTTTTCAATCCTAAACTAAGTCTCTATTCAAAAACTTGTTATCAATCAAGGTAAGGAGTCAAACTATATTTCTCATCTAGTCTATTATTTTACCCTAAGTCATATGCACCTTTGTGACCGTAAATTTTGGTTCGAGATTCTTCAACTATAACTCTTATGTCTTATTTTTATAAATTTTTTGTCGTACTATCCTTTACTTTTATTAGGCTTTCTAATCTGCCCATGTAACGAGTCTTAGGTCGATGATTCTCAAATGGACGCTCTTAGGACAGCAGGTGAGAAAGTATCCAAAGACTTAAGGACTCGAACAAACAAGGTCACAAAATTAAGAATTTTATTAATTATATGGATCACTTTTAGGCGTGAATACTTATGCTTTATGAGGCACAAATACCCAATTTAATTAGAAGATTTTTAAGATATATATATTATTTTTTTTTTTTTCTTTCATTTTTTTTATAAGGCATAAGAATTTTTGTTTTTAATCTTAAGTGTGTTAGTGTATAAAGTATGCATATTTTGTCAAGGTAAAAATCAAGATTAATTCCAATTTTTCTTCCTAACCCTAAAATCAAACAAATAATTTTATTTTGATCAAGTATAAAAAATTCTAATTATGATTCTCCTATTCCTTAAAATTAACTTAATTTCTTACAAAAAATAGGTCAAAATATGTTTCTCTTTTCAAAAAGCTTTTTAAAAGCAAAGTAATATTTTTTATATATTAAACAAAACCTATATTATGTTAAAACCCTCCCCCACACCTATCTCATGCATTGTCTTTAATGTTTAAATAAATGCATATATGCATGAAAAATAAAGGGAAGAAAAATGTTACCTCAAGGTGGTGCCTCCGGTGGTGGTCGGATTGGGCCAAATGTTGCTGCCCAATCTAAGTAACGTGGATTTTCAAAGAACTTATTTTTGATGACCTCTTTCTTATTTACAATTTTGCTACTCCTACATTGAATAGGATCATGCATGATCTATCATGAAAATTATCCCCTTTATATGACCAATCTTGGAATATCATCTCAGAGTCATTTTGGACAATACCTAGGTCCAACAAAAAAATGTGACTTTGTGGAATAGTTAGTTTGGCCTCAAGAGTGATAGGTTTGGGAACCAATACTGACTCAGAAATATGACTTAAATCAAGTTTAGGTTCGAGAGTCAGATTTAGTTCAAAAGTTGGGTTCAAATCAAAGAATGGAATTTACATATTTTTTCCATCAGTGGAACGTGACTATCCAAAATAGATGGTTCAATCTCAAGCTGTATGGGTATAAAAATCAATATTGGCATGAGAACTGGGTTCAAATCGGTTAAAGATACCAGAGTCAAAATAGATTTAAAAATTGAATCACAGAGTTGGGGATTGGGGTCACATTCACAATCCAGTTTAATTTTATTGAAGTGGAAACTTGCCAATTTGTTCAAGGTTTAGGATTAGTCAAGTTCATTATGTTGTGGTGGAAGTGAATCTTGGTTAAAGTCTCCAAGACATCTTGATTCATGGTTCCTACCAATATGGCTAGGAGAATGGGAATGGTCAAAATTTGGGTAAGGAGAGTTTTCTCATTCTTATCATTAATGGTGTTGACCAATGACCCATTTGTACTTCTAATCTATTGAAGGAATCATTTTAGGACTCAATATAATCATTTTGGGACTGATCATGGATTCTATACTCTTTTCTAGGACAGTAGGCTCTTCTTGTTATTGTGGGACTTGAAAAATAGAGTAAGGATCTTGAATTTAAAAATTTTAATAGGACTGTGAGTCCTTCATATTTTGAACTTATCGCTCGAACACATGCAAAACTTCTAGAATTTTTTTGTTCAAGGTATCTATCCTCGTTTCGAAATCAGATTTTTCTTCCATTAGTTGTTCTAGAAAAGAAATATGTTGGTAAGGTGGATGATAGAATGACTCAGGAAGTTGTATCCCCACTAACTCGATGAAGAGTGAAGATGATAATTGTTCCAATCTTATTCATAATATTGGGACTAGGGCATATGAGGATTCGGATAAGACCAATCCGGCATACTTGATTGGTTAAAATTATAAAATGTCAGGTTGGTGTTATCCAAAAAAGAGGTCGGGGTGTAATATGGATCACTATAAGCATTAAAAAAATTATAGTTATAATCCAAATCACACAAAAATAGTGTCAAAGATAAAAACAAACAAATAAATAAACAAATAAAAAGAAAGAAAAAGCTAGCCTAAATTAGGATAGACCTTAGACCTAGACGACACGTAAGTGGTTAGACTATCCACAAGAGATATATTGCAGCAATCTGACCACAGTTAATTGGCCAGGTGGGGCAAAATCAGTGGAAGGTATTTGTACCTGAGCAATAGGCCTAATTATGTCAAATCATTGTTCTTCGAGGGTTCGCTCTCAATCCCCACCTTTGACACTGATTTGACTGGAGTCAACTTTAACAACTTCCTCCTTAGATCAATCTCATATTGAGTCCGAGATGTCCCTAGGGCCAACATCTACTCAGTTTTAGTTAGGCTGGGTTAGTGAATAAGGAGATGATTTTTGAACGAAAGAAGGGTAATAACTTTCCCACCTTATCTTGTTTATCGGTTAAGCGATTAAATCACTTTAGTGTGAGTGTACAAATATATAATATAAAGCAACACTTCGCATATATATCACTCAAAATGTGTTTCCTATACTACATGCTATGCACACATACCTTTTCTCCAGCCCTCTTTAACAGTAATATAAATGTAACGAAATAGACAAATGCCTAGAATCCAATATTTAAACATTTTTTAGCATTTACAAATATCAAGTTACAGTTGAATTAAAAATAGTATGGATAGTTAAATGAAAGAGAAAACTAATAGATGTAGAAACTGTATTTTACAGTATGGAAGCACCTGCGAAAATTTCAATTAGTGGTCATCCTCTATTGCTGCGCAAATGCATCTTTTGTCATGTATTCACGTCAAGGTAGAGGGCTTTGGTGCTCTGCCTTCTTGGGCAGAGTCACAGAGTAGCAATATATCCTCTGCAGCTTTTAGATTCCTAAATTTTACACCTGCAAAAGTTACCATTCCTCTCTGACAATGGCGCCAAAATTTGATTGAGTTTGAACCTACGCAAAAAGATATAGAGTTTAGAAACGTGCTAGATTCTTAATGCTATCATTGTAGCAAGTGGCTACGCGGGTCATGATCTATAAGAAGGACTGCGTTAGAAGCATTTAGAAAGTTTCTTTTCAAGTTTATAAAAATAGGTTAAAACGTTTCTTCTTTGTTTTAGAAAGAAAATGAAAGGGAATGTTAATATTGAAATAAGAGAAGATGGAAGAAGAGATTGTGTTGTTGTTTTAAAAGAAAAAAACTAACTTAAAAAAAGAATTAAATTGATAAAAAAAAAGAGTGGTTTAAAAGTGGGGTTTTAAACTAAGAAGTTAAAATAAAGAAAAACTAAATAATACTTACCTCTTCGGCGCCTACATACTGTAGATCCATTGCAACGACTTATCTTAGCTTGAAGGCAAGCAAAACATGGCATATAAGATCTTCTCTATTCCCAACCTAAGCTATCGAAAGAAAGTGTAAACACAAAATAAAAAAGAAATGGTTAACCATCACCATAAACCATCAATGGCACTAGCAAGGGCAAGGCATATTCGAGGCATCAAATTCATTTGGATTACAAGCACCTTAGAGGAAAGTAAAACAAAAATAAGGAAAAAATAACATAAAATGCTACTTTTGATTAAATTGAAAGACTACGAAAGAAGGAGAAAGAATTATAATGGTATCACTCTTAGTACAAACTCTCTTACTTACATGAATCTCTTCTCCAACCTAAGTTACATAAAGAAACTAGAAAATTACAAAAGAAGGAAAAAAATGTAAGTTAAAAGCTAGAAACAAAAACAAGCCTAAACTCTCTGCTATGTGGTGCCTCTTTGCCTTCTGAAGTGGTGATATTTATAGGTTGAAACGGATAAAGGGAGTGTGCTTGAAGATGAGACCAAATCGCTGGCCCAATAGAAAAGATCTTCTGAAAAGCATGGAGATAAGTTGGAGATATGAACAAAATCGCTTGCCCAACAGAAAAAATCTTCTGATAATATCTCTTTTGATCTTTGGATTTGACAGTATCCCTTTGATTCTTCAAACTAACCAAATTGATTCTTCTAAATCTGATTTTAACTATATTTATTTGGCTTTATCTTCAGTTAACCAAATAGATCCAATTAATTTAGAATTTAACTAGCTTTTGCCTGGCTTTATCTTCTTTCCCTTCATTAAGACAAACCTGCAAAATAAGACATTGAAACTGTTGGCCCAATGGCCTTCCACTCTAGTTTTGATGATGATCAACACTCATGTAGTTATGTTTACTAATATTCTTGTGTTTCTAAGTTTCAGATCATTAACAGGATATTAGTTGGTGATTAGCTTCAACAAGATGTTTAGAAGCTTATCATGATGATTCCGGTGCCAAAGCTTAAAGATCATACCTTTGCACTTGGAGAATCACGGAGTTTTGGAGCAAGTCTACTTGAAGATGAAGATCATCAAGAAGACTTAGGTATCTAGTTTAGATTATGAGTTTTAGATCCATGTGTAAAGCTTAGTTTAGTTGATATGCTCAAGTGCACAAAATACACACGTTTTATGATTTGGTATTTGGTTTTCATGAATAATAGATCAAAACAAGTTTACATATGTTATATGTATAGTAGATGTTTTCTATGTATACATACATGCTTTAACTTGGTAAACAAACTTATTTTGACTATCCTATTCATGTTTTGGAAAAATCAAGTTTGACAAAAATACAGGATTTGTTTTTGATAAAATTTGCAAGACACAAAAATGAATTGATATGTTGATATATTGTCTTGAAATTTTTATCACAGGTTTATGTTTCAATATAAAATGACAAAACAATTTTATGGAATTTTCAGAAAAGATAAAGATTTTTATAAAATATTTTTTCCAAAAAATTCTGACCTTGATTTGTGCTGACAGGCTGGTCGGTCGACCGTGTCGGTCGACCGCACCAAGGGGCCGGTCGACCGACCCGGTCGACCGACGTGCACAGACGTGCACGTCTGTTAGGCACAGATCCGGTCGACCGGGTCGGTCGACCGATGTGAGAGTTCTGCTCTCTGGAAGTTTTCGGTCGACCGGGCCGTCGACCGATAGTGCCCAACGGTCATATTTCTGACCGTTGGCGGTCGACCGGGCCGGTCGACCGGTGGCTGTCAGAACTGCCACATCAGCCTAACGGCTAGTTTTCTGTTTTGGCCTATATAAACCCCATTCCTTTGGGATTTTGGCTAAGGTTTTCAAGAGGAAAATTTACAGTTTTCTGAAGAGTTTAAAAGAGTTTTTAAAAGAGTTTAAGTGCTAAAAAGATTTAATCTTTATTTGTTTTGTGTTTTTGGAAAATCAAAGAAAATAGGATTTGGGATATTTTTGTTGATTTTCATTCTATATCTTTTGGCAAGAATTTTCCCAAGTATCTTTCTTTGTTGCTTGTTTCCAAAACACTTAGTTTCCACTTGAGCTATATCTTCTATCCTAAGTTATTAGGATCTTTGTTTTGTGTGGAAAAAGAAAAGAGAAAAAGAAAGAAAAGAGAAGTTTGTGGTTGTGGAACACTTGTTGTAAACCCTCCTTGCTTTTGTGAATCCCTCTTCGGTAGAGGTGATCGGAGTGGTATTGTGATTGGTTGTGAGCCTCTTAGGTAGAGGTGGTTGTTGTATTTGGCTACGGGCCGTATCCCTCTTCGGTAGAGGTGGATTGTGGTTGTATAGCCTCGGTGGCTTTGTAAGGTTGAGAGAGGAGTTTGGTACTCCTATAGTGGATTGGGAAATCCTACACGGTGGTGTAGGCGGGGATGTAGAGCTAGGGGCTCGAACCTCGAAACACATCTTGGTCTTTGCGTTTGATCCAATTTCTCTCAACTCTACTCTTTTTACATTTGTGCAAGCATCATCCATTCATATCATCATATATACTTGTTTGTGTTTTGAGCATTGTTTCATATTGCCTTGCATATATTTCTATTGCAATTCATCTATACTTGCTTGGCTTAATTGTGTGCATTGTATTGCTATATCCTTGATTGCTTGGATTGCTTGTGTGTGTGTTTCATCATAGCATTTCATTCTTTACTTGTTCGATCATATCTCATACAACACGGTTGCATTGCGCACCTCTAACCCATTCAAGGGGAATTGGGAGGAAGGAGTTCAGAACCTCGAAAGGGGTATTCGGCTCTTAGTCGTGTTTTGAGAGATCGTTGCATCACTCATATTCACTTAAGTTTAAAAAGATCATTAGATTAGCATTTACACCTATTCACCCCCCCTCTAGGTGTATTTCAATTGGTATCAGAGCTAGTGCTCCTGATATTAGGCTTAACATCCTAGGAGTGATCCATTTGCTTGCTAATCTCTTTTGCATTTGCTTGTTTGCACACATTTAGTTTATACCATGGACTTCATGACCCCACCTATGTATGACCCTTCCAACATTCATGTTTGGAAGATTAGGATGACTGTTTATTTACAAACCCTAGGTCATAAAGTTTATCTTGCTATTACCAAGGAATCCTTCCTTAGTGATTGCAATCATATAAGGGCCAATGCACAAGCCCTAGAGGCTATTAGAAGCACTTTACCCAAAGAATATCTTTTACGTGTTTCTAATCTTGATTCCGCTTTTGCAGTGTGGAACAAGTTAACAACAACCACCACCTCCAAGCTTCAATTGCCAATCCAAGAAGAGGAATCTAGTGGAGAATCCGATCCACAATGCTTCATGGTCCAAGGGAATGACTCCCTTGAGGTACAATCGGAAACTCAACTAGATAGTAATGATTATGCTAGTTCTTCAAATGATTATGTTGATCCCCATGCCTTAAATGAAGAACTATCTATTGTGTGTGAAAAATTAATTGAGAAGTATAAAATTTTGAAAAAGAAAAGTCTAGATATTGAAAAAGAAAATGAATGTTTGCACTCTAGACTTGATTGTGTTTTGCAAGAGAAAGTTGAGGTCTATAATGAAAGGGATTCATTGAGATCTCAATTGGAACTTGCTTTAAAAGAAAATAACTTTTTGAAAAATAAAAATGATTGTGATAATGTTTTGAAAAATAATGATGTTTTATCTTCAAAGATTGAATTTGTTTTAAGAGAAAATGAGTCTTTGAAAAATGAAATTGTTTTCATTACAAAAGAATTAGACATTTGTGTTAAGAAAAATGAATCTTTGAAAATTAAGATTGATTCACATGTTTGCCATGCTAGGGTAGTATCACACACACCTCCTATTGCATGCCACACCTCTTCTTCTATCAACATGATATATCCATGCTTAAGAAGAAGGTAGATTGTTTGGGCTCCACTATGAGCCAATGTGCCATGAACCATACACGGTTGGAAACTTTGCTTCGAAAGAAACAAGTTCCATCTTTTATGCATGCACACCCTCCACGGCATACACATGCTCCTCACGGACACCATCACACGTATGCTCATGTGTACACATGTACACATTGTGGTCGAAAAGGCCATCTTGCTAAATTTTGCTATGATCGTTTACATGTTGAGAATTTAGCAAAGAAATTTGTTTGGGTTAGAAATGAGACTAACCCCCATGGACTCAATAAGAGATGGGTACCAAAGACCACCCCTCCTATTTTTGATGTAGGTGTGGGCTCTCACATGACGTGAGAGTGATGACACCTTGGAGTGGATGCGTTCCGGACTTAAAGGAAATCTATTGGATGCATCACTTTCAAGGGAAAAGATGGTGGAGAGGACCACCAAGTTTTGGAGACAAGGAGGTTGCTTTCTAGGTTTTGGTAACAATTCCTAACTCCTTATTATTTGTTTACATGCTTTCCATTTCATTGTTTATAGCATGTTTTTGATGTCTATGGATTAGTATGTTCATTCCATGTTTATTAGATCCTTGACATACATGTATAGTATTTGAGACACACATGCTTATATGAACCCATATTTAGTGTTCTCACCTTATGTTTAAGCTATAATGTACATCATGAATCTAATACATGTGAATTTACATATTAATCATGTTTTAGCTTTTTCATGATGATTTTTTTTCTAGTTTTTGTACTTCATGTGGTATACACTAGTTTAGATGTAGATATTATCAAAACTTGCATATATACATGTACACATAGTGAGAACAAATTGACTTATATATGTTTTGCACCTCATGCTCATTTGTACCCACTATATGCACTTGTATAAGCTAGTTTTGAGGATTCTTCCATTTATACTTGTCATACCTATTTTCATGATTTTACTTCATGTATATGTATTTTGAATTCAAACCTAATAAATATACATGTATACCCTAGAGTCTTTTGCCTTCATGCAATTACTTTTAAATAGACTCGTTTATGATTGGGATATGTATGTACATTGTTAGATTTGGATGAATCATACATATACCTAGAAGCTTTGTTCAAATAAAAGAATTTTGATGAATTTGTGTGAGTTTCATTTTAGCAAAATGATATTCGTGTTTGTCTTGTGCTTAATGATTTGATTACATGTTTAGATGTTAGTTCTCATTAAGACGAGGATTCATATTTTTACATAAAATGGGACACAAATAAATCTATACATGTTGGGTTGAATGCTTATTTGTTCCCATTAGATGTGTGAATATAGTCTAGTTTTGATGATCCATACATTTTAGACTTGTATTCATATTTTTTGATTTATATGAGTTTTGGTTTCATGTATATGTTTATTTTGCCAAAACATTAAGATATACATGTATAGCCCTTGAGTCATTTGCCTTCAATGCAAAATCTATTTATGGACTCAATTGTGTTTAGGGATATGTATGTATACTTAGTGTAGTGACAATTCATACATATACCTTGAAATGAAATTTGTTGTGATGAAAATTTAGTTTTTCATGTTTCATGTATTTATGTTTAACTTGATGTATATGTCTACCTAGTTCAAACTAATCTTATACATATACATCTTTTTGAGCCACGTGCCTTAATGCATATATCTAGTGGACTCGTTAAGTTTTGGATATGTATGTATATGTTAGCTTGCATTAGACATACATATGCCTTGAAGATTAAATAAGTAGTTTTATATGATTTTTCATGTTTTTGATAGAATTATGTTTTAAGGAATAATTGAGCTTAATGAAATATTTTTCATGATTTTGATCTTCACATATTATTTGTACACTCATATCTATTGCTCATGTTTTGTTTCTCATGAGTTATGCTTTATTGATTAGAGTGATGATTATCATGTGATTTTCATGCTTTATGAAAAATAACTTTGTTTTATTCCTTACTTGAAGGACTTCGTACTAGTTAACAAGTTTTCCATTTAACTAGTTGCGGTGTTCTTCATTTTGGTAGAGATTTTCAAACAAACCATATTTTCAATCTATTTTTGAAAACCCCTACCTTCCAAGGGCGGTAGGATGGGAGATCATGTTCATGTATGCCCTAAATTGAAAATCTTTAAAACTTGAATTATGATTGGGTGGTAGATAATATGATGTATACACTTGAACTTATCGTTATGTCAATTGGTATCATTGAACTCTTTCAATTGGTATCATTTTGATCTTCTTGTATACTCATATATGATTGGAGGGTTCTAGCATAGCTTTCTTTTAGGTTTTTTTTTTATATACAATAAAAAAATCTTCCTTTAAAAATTTTTTGAAAAGAGAAACAATATTTTGATCTTTTTTGTAAAAATTAAGTTAATTTTAAGAAATAGGAGAATCATAATTAGGATTTCTTATACTTAGTTAAAATAAGATTATTTGTTTGATTTTTAGGGTTAGAAAGAAAAATTGAAAAAGTAATTTAGTCTTGATTTTTACCTTAATGAAATATGCATACTTTATACACTTATACACTTAGGATTAAAAAATAAAATTCTTATGCCTTAAAAATAAATATATATATATATATATATATATTAAAAATTCTCTGATTAAGCTGGGTATTTGTGCCTCATTAACCATAAGTATTCACGTCTAAAAGTGATCCATATTATAAATAAAATTCTTAGTTTTGTAGCCTTATTTGCTTGAGTCCTTAAGTACTTGGGGAATTTTCTCACCCGGTGCCCTAAGACCGTCTGGTTTGAGAGTCACCGACTAAAGGCTTGTTACATTAGTGAATTAGAAAGTCTAACAGAATTAAGAAATATTACCGCCAAAATATGTAAAAATAACGCATAAGAGTTAGAGTTGAAGAATCTTTAGTCAAACATTCACGGTCACAAAGGTGAATATGACTTAGGGTAAAATACTAAACTATATTAGACAAACTGTTTTAATCCTTATCTTGATTGATAACAAGTTTTTGAATAGAGACTAAGTTTAGGAATGAATAATTTAGTATTCGTATGACTTATAGATTACTTGACTTTTTATAAAATTACTTCAAATATTTTTTCTTTTATCAAAATTTGTTTTCAAAATACTAACACTTTATTTTTTTCTTTATGAATTTTGTTAGTGTAATTTACTGGAAACTCACATGAGACACTCGTCCTCTAAGACAACCTAGAAGTTTAACGACTTATTGTATGTGCTAAGTGCAGCCGTAATTCCTACGAAGTGGGTTAGATTAGGTTAGCTCTATTTTGCTTTTTGGTTTTGCTCGAGGACGAATAAAAAATAGGTGTGGGTTGTGATCGGTCACTAATATTGCATTATTTATTATCATAATTTCATATTTATTTTGTAATAAATGATGCTATTTAATCATCTTTTTGTCTAATGTTGTGCATACCTTATTTAATAAAGAAGGAGAGAAAATAAGCCCAAAGTACAATTAAATTCAAATTTAAATAAGCTTAAATTAAAATCAAATTGGAACAGTTCTAACTGAAGATCAGAGTGTATCAGTGAAGATAATACCGAGTAAAAACCAGTTAAAATTGAATTTATATGGTTACCTTGAAGATCAATGGAGATATCACCAAATCTAGAGCTCAAAACTGAAAATCCAATTGAAAATAAAAGAGTATTAGAGCAATGTTGATTTCGCGCTCCCGGATCTAGCCCTATGGCCAGATCTTGGTCGCAAATCCATGGCAATCTAGTGCAATCAGAGTGAGGTTTGCTACCCCTATCTTTAGACGCTTCTCCCCTCTCCATTTCAGCTATGAATATTGCACATTTCGAAGGCAAACGGGCACCACTTCAGCAGGGAGTTTAGATTAAACATTTTGTTTCTAGTTTAACTTAGGTTTTTATTTATTTATATAATTTTCTATTTTTATGTAAACTTATATTAGAGAAGAGATTAATGTTAAAAAGAGAGAAGATTGTATTGAGAAGTGACACCGATGTAATTTTCTTTCCTTTCTTTCATTATTTTTCAATCAACTCAAAAGTTTACTTTTGGTATACTGGTAGAGATAGAAATCATAATGGGGTGGGTGTGATCAACAATTGCTTGAGAATATAGTGGAGGTTAGGAGAAAGGTGATAGGATTTTACTAGTTAAACTTATTTTGGGTAGGGAGATTTTTAATGTTATTGGTGTCTATGCATCACAAGTAGGACTTGATGAGTCAAGTAAGCATCAATTTTGAGAGAATTTAGATGAGATTGTGTAAGACATACCCATTAGAGAAAAACTTTTCATAGGCGGTGACCTCAATGGGCATATAAGAACTAGTTGTTATGGGTTTGATAGTGTACATAGAGGATTTGGTTTTGGGCAAAAAATGAACCAGGTAACTTAATTCTAGATTTTGCTTTGTCATATGATTTGATCTTAGCGAATACTTAGTTTAGGAAGAGAGAGTCTCACTTGATCACTTTTAGAAGTGGATCAAGTGCAAGCCAAATAGATTTCTTTTTAACTAAAAAAGTAGATAGAGGTTATTATATAGATTGTAAGGTAATACCGGTGAGAGTGTAGTAACCCAACATAGACTCTTAATTTTAGATGTTCGGATTAGAAAGAGATTTAAAATGATTAAACGTAAGTTAGATCCTAAGATTAAGTGGTGGCGGCGGCTAAAAGAAGATAACCAAGGAGTTTTTGTAGATCGAGTAGTACATGAAGCAGATTGGATAGCCTAAGATGATCTCAATACAACATGGAACAAAATTGCTAGCTGCATTAAAAGAGTAGCTAAAGATGTACTTGGTGAGTTACAGGGTGGTGCCTCACCATGTAAGGACACATCATGGTGGAATGAAGAGGTAAAAGCTACCATTAAGATTAATGAACTCTTATAGAGATTTCAAGAAAAATTGTGATGGAGTGAGTTTTGAGAGATATAAGCTAGCCAAGAAGGGGGCTAAGAAAGCTGTTCATAATGCAAGAGCTAAAGTGTACAAAGAAGTGTATGAAAAGTTAGACACCAAGAGGTTGAAAAAGACATATATAGAATTGCTCAAATAAGGAAGAGAAAGACTAGAGACTTATGTACTGTGATGTATTAAAGATGAGGATCAGAAGATTTTAGTTCGAGATGAAGAAGTCAAAGAAAGATGGAGAGAGTATTTTGACAAATTGTTTAATGGTAGTTCTACTTAAGACTTGGATGACCTTACCATTCAGTGCCAGGATATGAATCATAATTATTGAAGGTACACCTAGAGGGGGGTGAATAGGTGTAAAGCTAATCTAGTGAATAAAATGCAGAAATTAAAAACTTAATTGCAACAACACTTAATGCAACCAACGAGTGTAACCGATTTCCCGGTGAAGGGCTCTGAACTAACTCCTCTTGATTCCTCTGAATAAAAGTTGAGGTGCTATATGAAGCTCTCGTGGTTAAGCACAAGTGAGGCACACACAAACAAGCCAAGCATATAATATATGAATGAGCAATATGAAATAATGCAAGGCACAATATAAAAGAGAGAGAATAAGAGTCAATGGATCAAACGGAAACACACGAATATGTTTCGAGGTTCGAGCACACAGCTCAACGTCCCCGCCTTCACACAGAAGGATTTCCAATCCATTAACTTGTCCACATAGGACTCCCACACAGGGAACCTCTACTGAGGATTTGGGGCAATACAATAACCGAGAGTACACAACTCCTCTCTCAATTACAAACACCACCTCTACACTTAGAGACTAGGCACAAAGCCACACAAATCAACCTCATAAATGAGAGATAGGCACAAAGCCAATACAAACACAATCCACCTCTTCACTAAGAGGGATACTAACACAACCTCTACTATCAACCTCTCACTAGAGGGATACCCACAATCACCTCTCACTAGAGGGATATCACAAAAAAAGGAGGGGTAAACACTTGGTGGTCTATCTCAACCACAAACAAATTTTCCCATAAATACAAGATCCTATAGATAGGATAGAATGATATGGCTCAAGTGTGGAAAACAAAGTGTTTTTAACAAAGAAAATCAGTTGGGAAAATCTCCAAATAGATATAGAATTTTTAGACCAAAACAATTCCCAAAAGACTATTTTCTTTGAAATAACAAATACTTTAAAACAAATAGAGAATAGGAATTTTAACCCCAAATTTTTTTGTTGAAAATACTTAGGAAGTATGAAATTTTTCTCTCTTAAAAATCTTAACCAAAACAGCCTACAAATGGGGAATATATAACCCCCAAAACAGATTTACCCGTTGGCTGCTGACTAGGTCAGAATTGGTCTTCCGGTCAACCGGCCGGTCGACTGGCCAATGATCAAATTTTTGACCGTTGAGCCTTCTGGTCGATCGGGCTATGAACCAGAGAGCAACGGCTCTCCGCCCGGTCGACTGGGGCAACCCGAGAATGGGTTGCCTTCAGTCGGTCGACCGTTCGGTCGATCGACCAACTGACACAGCCAAGTGCACATTCTTGTGCACGTCCAGTCGATCGCTCCGGTCGACCGGCTCCTGGTCCGGTCAACCGGAACGGTCGACCGCCCAGCCTGACAGAAATATTTTAGGACTTAGAACCTGGGTTTATAAATACCAAATAAATCTCATAAATTCTCTAAAAATCCACAAAAATAGTTTCAGCATAATACTTTGATAAACAAACATGTGTGAAAAAATTTAACACATATTTCAAACAATTTGAACTATTTTTGTGTTATGGAAATTTTGCCGAAAACTAAATTCCGTATTTTCCAAAACTTAAATTTTTGAATTGAAAATTCGTTTTGTCCAAAACTCATCCAACACAAAAATATGATACTTAGACAACTTTGAGTCATGTTGTATATGGATATAATCTAATATACATGAAATGATATATATCAATGTTTTTGACCTAAAATCCAAAAATATGTTTTGTTAAAATACCAAAACACCAAACTCATGAAATAGAGTATCAAATTAAGTTTGTTTAAATAGTTGAAGCATATATGTAAATAGAACAAATCTAATATACATTAAACCATGTAAACTTGTGCTGATACTATCTTTTCATGAAAACCAAGATCGGTTAAAGCAAAAACCGAAAACCAAAACCAAAACCAAAACATGAAACGTGTGTGTGTTGTGAACTTGAGCATATCACACTATCTAATCTTTAACAAATGGATCTAAACAAAAACTAAACTATGTACCAAGGTCTTCTTGTAGAGCTCCGTCTCCAAGTCGACTTGATCCAAACCGTGATCCACCGAGCTTGACTCTAACGAGTGTTAGATATGAACTTTGACGCTCGGGCTCTTAAATCACCATGTGAAAGCTCCAAAATACCTTTATTGAAGCTAATCACCTATTAATATCTTAGTTAAGTATCTAAACTAAACATCACAAGATTATTAGTAAACATAATTACATGAGTTAATCATCATCAAAACTAAAGTGGAAGGCCTCTGGGCCAACAATCTCCCTTTTTGATGATGACAAAACTCATGGAGTTATATATGCATGGATTAAAGTTATGCTTCAAAGAAGCTCCCCTTAACTCATGCATAGCAATAAATATAAGATATTTAATGAAGCACATGATGTTAAACAAACGTATGCATCAACTAGGAGAGAGAAACATGCATAAAACAAACATATGTTTCAAAACCTTCTCCCCCTTTTTGTTAAGACTCTCAAAATCATTTTTCTCATATACATAAACTCAATATATGCAAAAACACAAATATGCATATATAAACTCATATACATAAACTCAATATATGCAAAAACACAAATATGCATATATAAACTCAAATACTTCTCCCCTTTTTTGTCAATCATCAACAAAAGGGTCAAAAAATCCCCCTTTTTGTTTTAAACAAAAAATCAATGAGGGGTGAAATCAAAGCAAAACTTTCTTGATACCAATTGTAAGAAAAAAATATATCAAATTAGTGCATCATGATATCAAAGAGATATACCAATTGAAAGTACATAATGTGGTACAAAAACAAATATAGATTTAAATACCAATTGATACCAATTGTAAGTAAATACCAATAAATACCAATTGTAAGTAAACTTATAGGTAATCATGATATCAATTTATAAAGATTAGTACCAATTGAAAGTAATTTTTCATCAAAAAAATATATGATACCAAATAATCAATATCATTTTTTTAATCATATTTCAACATAAAGTGTGGGAGTAGAATAACAAAACCAATTGAAAGGTGAAATATAAATTTTTTCTCCCCCTTTATGAAATACCAAATAAAACGATGCATAAGCTTGTATAAGATACCAATTGAAACATAATCAATTGAAATATAATAGTCATTTAAAAACAAGCTTAGCATAACTAAAATTTGTGCTCAAAGATATAGAGACATAGTAAGCACAAATAAAACATATATATGAGTATACAAAAAGAATGTCAATAGTGATACCAATTGAAAGGATCCAATGATACCAATTGAAAACACAATAAGGTTAAGTGTATAACTCATATTACCTTCCACCCATTTCATGCACATGTTTAAAAGGATTTTCAATAAGAAGCATACAAGGTATGATCGCCCAACCAACCGCCTTAAATGGGTAAGGGTTTTCAAAAATAGGTTTGATAATATAGTATGTTTGAAAAGCTCTACCATAATGAAGAGTACAAACTAGTTTTACGAAAAATTTGAAAACTAGTACGAAATCCTTCAAGTAAGGAATAAAACAAAATTATATTCCATGAAACATGAAAATCACTGAACAATTGACACTCAAAAGATATAAAGCTCATATATGACTCATGAAAACAAAATCATGAGAAACCTCAAATAATGTGAGTGTACAAGTTTTGTGTGAAAGACATAGTCATGAAAATAGTCAACTAAGCTCAATAAGAAATTCCTTAAAACATGAAAATCATCAAAACGATTTAATCTTCAAGGTATATGTATGTCATGTTCAAACTAAAGTATACATACATATCCAAACATAACGAGTCCACAAAAGTATATTCATGAACGCAAGTGGCTCAGGATGTATATGTATATCTAATAGTTTAGACAAAATGGACATATACATGAAGTTAAATATAAACACAAAAAACATGTAAAATGGGGAATACAAGTCAAATGCATAAATTATTAAAACTAGCCTATACGAGTACATCTAATGAGTACAAATGAGTGTTCAAGCACAAACATATAATGGTCTATTTGTGGCTCACTAGTTGTACAAATATATATCCTAGTTTTAATGAAAACTAACATCCAAATATGTAATCAAAACATGAAGCATAAAAGTCAAAACAAAAACTCATATGATCATTATGACAAATGCATGTGCATTAGATCTATGATTTACACGATAGCTAAAATATAGAGAGAACACAAAATATGGTCCATATTAAATATGGGTGTCTCAAATAACTAATCATGTATAACACTAATCTAATAAACATGGCATATGGCATAATGAATATTAAAACATGACATGCTATAAATCAACAATATGAAAAGCATGTAAACAATAATGGGAGTAAGGGATAGTTACCAAACCGAGGAGGGCAACTCTCCATGTCTCCAAAACAAGGTGGTCCTTCTACCAAACTCCCCTTGAAAGTGATGCATCCAAATTGTCATCTTTAGGCTCAAAACGCATCCACCTCAAGGCACTATTACTCTCACGTCATGCGAGAGCCCACACCTACATCAAATAAAATAGGGGTACTCTTTGGTACTCACACTCTTTGGGTCCATAGGGTTAGCACCTTCCTAACCCAAACAAATTTAGTTACTAAATTTACATCATGTATACGATCATAACAAAACTTAGCAAGGTGGCCCTTACGTTCACAATGTGTATATGTGTACACATGAGCATACATAGTGTGATGACTGTGAACGTGAGGAGCATGTGTATGCCGTGTATGGTGTGCATGCATAGAAGGAATTTGTTTCTTTTGAAACAAAGATTCCAAACGTGAGTGGTTCATGACATAATGGCTCAAGGTGGAGCCCAAACAATCCACACTCTTCTTTAACAAATAAATATCATTATCAATTTTAGAAGAGGTGCATGCAATAGGTAAGCTAGGTGAAGCTACACTAGCATGGCAAACATGAGAATCTAAATCATTTTTCAAAGAAACATTTTTCTTTAAAACAATTTTCAATTCCTTTGTAATAGAAGCAATTTTTATTTTCAAGGAATCATTCTCTTTTAAAACAAAATCAACTTTGAAGACAAGTTTTCATTTTTCTTCAAAATTATTTCACAATCATTTTTATTTTTCAAAATTCATTTTCTTTTAGGGCAAGATCTAGTTTTAGATTTCAATGAATCCCTTTCATTAGAATCTCCACTTTATCTTGCAAAACCAAATCTAGTTTTGAACATAAATCCTTATTTTCTTTGTTAAGTTCAAAACTCTTCTTTTTTAAAGATTATATTTTTCTAACAATTTTTCACAAATAATGGATAGTTCTTCATTCAAGGCATTGGCATCAATATATTCATTACCAGAAGAACTAGCATCATCATCATCTAATTGAGATTCCGAATATACCTCAAGGGAGTCATTCCCTTGAACCATGTAGCATTGTTGCTCGGATTCTCTACTAGATTCATCCTCCGTTTGGATTGGCAATTGAAGCTTGGAGGAGGTCAACGTGTTCCACACTGCAAAGGCGGAACACAGTTAGAAACAATCATAAGATATTTCTTTGTTTAGCGTGCTTCTAAGTGCCTCAAGGGCTTGTGCATTGGCCTCTATAAGCTTGCTATCACCAAAATAGGATTTCTCGGCAAGGAAAACATGCAAACCTAGGGTGTTTAGATACATGGACATCCTAAATTTTCACATGTCAATGTTGGAGACATCAAACATGGGAGGTGACAAGCAATCCATGAGTGTGTGTAAACAAAAAAGTGTGCAAATACAAATGATAGATTAGCTAACCAAGATCACACTCCTAGATGGTTAAACCAAATATCAGGAGTGTAGGCTCTGATACAATTGAAGATACACCTAGAGGGGGGTGAATAGGTGTACGACTAATCTAATGAATAAAATGCGGAAATTAAAAACTTAATTGCAACAACACTTAATGCAACCAGCAAGTGTAGCCGATTTCCTGGTGAAGGGCTCTGGACTAACTTGATTCCTCTAAATAAGAGTTGAGGTGCTATATGAAGCTCTCGTGGTTAAGCACAAGTGAGGTACACACAAACAAGCCAAGCATATAATATATAAATGAGTAATATGAAATGATGCAAGGCACAACATAAAAGAGAGAGAGAATAAGAGTCAATGGATCAAACACAAACACACGAATATGTTTCGAGGTTCGAGCACACAGCTCTACGTTCCCGCCTTCACACAAAAGGATTTCCAATCCACTAACTTGTCCACACAGGACTCCTATACAGGGAACCTCCACTGAGGATTTGGGGCAATACAATAACCGGGAGTACACAACTCCTCTCTCAATCACAAACACCATCTCTACACTTAGAGTTAGGCGCAAAGCCACACAAATCAACCTCAAAAATGAGGGATAGACACAAAGCCAATACAAACACAATCCACCTCTTCACTAAGAGGGATACCAACACAACCTCCACTATCAACCTCTCACTAGAGGGATACCCACAATCACCTCTCACTAGAGGGATATCACAAATAAAGGAGGGGTACAACACTTGAATGAGCAATATAAGCAAGCCAAGCATATAATATATGAATGAGCAATATGAAATGATGCAAGGCACAATATAAAAGAGAGAATAAAAGTCAATGGATCAAACACAAACACACGAATATGTTTCGAGGTTCGAGCACACAGCTCTACATCCCCGCCTTCACACAAAGGGATTTCTAATCCACTAACTTGTCCACATAGGACTCCCACACAGGGAACCTCCACTGAGGATTTGGGCAATACAATAACCGGGAGTACATAACTCCTCTCTTAATTACAAACACCACATCTACACTTAGAGGCTAGGCATAAAGCCACACAAATCAACCTCACAAATGAGGGATAGGCACAAAGCCATACAAACACAATCCACCTCTTCACTAAGAGGATACCAACAAACCTCCACTATTAACCTCTCACTAGAGGGATACCCACAATCACCTCTCACTAGAGGGATATCACAAATAAAGGAGGGGTAAAACACTTGAATGAGTAATATAAACAAGCCAAGCATATAATATATGAATGCGCAATATGAAATGATGCAAGGCACAATATAAAAGAGAGAGAGAATAAGAGTCAATGGATCAAATGCAAACACATGAATATGTTTTGAGGTTCAAGCCACAGCTCTACGTCCCCGTCTTCACACAGAAGGATTTCCAATCCACTAACTTGTCCACACAGGACTCCCACATAGGGAACCTCCACTAAGGATTTGGGGCAATACAATAATCGGGAGTACACAACTCCTCTCTTAATTACAAACACCACCTCTATACTTAGAGGCTAGGCACAAAGTCACACAAATCAACCTCACAATGAGGGATAGGCACAAAGCCAATACAAACACAATCCACCTCTTCACTAAGAGGGATACCAACACAACCTCCACTATCAACCTCTCACTAGAGGGATACTCACAATCACCTCTCACTAGAGGGATATCACAAATAAAGGAGGGGTACAACACTTGAATGAGCAATATAAACAAGCCAAGCATATAATATATGAATCAGCAATATGAAATGATGCAAGACACAATATAAA